>CM070106.1:392500-450000 GCA_036178185.1 Liparis tanakae | reverse complement strand
CTTCTGAAACCTGGGGCCTGTCACAGTCATACCCAGACGTCACAGCACACAGGTGGAATCTAAGATCCACATACCTGTCAGAGTTGTACAGAATGATGTCCTATTCAATTCGTTCATTGTACACACGCCAGTATCTACCCTTCTTTAGGTAACTCGTTGATAGCTTAGTATAAATCACGCAGACTGACTTCTTCACAATGTGTCTGCAGATATGAACTCAGGAACGGCTCCGTGGGAACATACAAGACCTTTTGCATTGCAAGCATAGTTAATTATAGGTCTCGCTTGACAACATTGCATGTTAAGAGTGACAGGCCAGAAGAGACGCTCATTTGCATTTTAAGAAGCAACGTACAGCAACGCCTATCACGTGCACTTATTGTGATTAGGGCATTAAACGACAGCTTGAGACAGCTGTAGAAGGAGCCGGGCTGTGAGGCTCATCCTGCCCTCGCTCCGGGTCCAGACCCGCAGCCCTCCCGCTCCGCACGTGACCGGCTCCACGTCAACACGAGCGAGGCGTTATGTCCGTCGGTGCAGCCGCTCCGCAGCCCGGCTGGCTCGAGCTGATCAACATGCACAGCCTGCTGCCCAGCTTATGTAAGACGGCTAGCTCCGAGACAACTCTCCGGCGTTAGCTCGGCGCGGCTACCCGCCCGGGGGTCGGCTGGCCCGGTACCCCCCGAAGTGGACACATAGCTGGCTAGTTAGCCGGCGGACGGCGGACGCTACCCGGGTGTCGTGACGGACGGGTGGCGTCGCGGGTAGACCGTGGCCGTAGCTTAACGCGTGCTGGAGCCACACGGGCTAGACGAGGCAGCTAGCCGTGCGTGCTAGGCAGCTGGCTAGGCGGAGCAGACTCACACTTCCAGGATCCGGTCCCCCTTCGCCACCCCGGCTCGGTCCGCCGCTCCGCCGGGCAGCACGGCGCTGACATGCTGCAGCGGCGCGTACAGCTCCCCGTTGATGCTGCGGAGCTGCCCGCCTTCGCTGACCTGGCCGCGGACGTTGAACCCGTAGCCGGACTCCGACTTGACGATCCTCACCATCCGCGGACCTGACGTCGCCGTCACGGTGGCCGCGTTGTGGCCCGCAGACGACCCGACGGCCGGGCCGCTCCGGGCCGCCGCCGGGGGAGCCGACTGAGCCTCGTCGTCTTCTACATCCGCCATCTTATCCGTAGGCCCGAGCCCCCCGTCCGATCGCTGTCTTATCGTCGATTCAAAACAACTCGAGCTGTGTCCCTCCGTCGGCGGGCGGACCGGCGTGGATAACCCGCCCCTCGGAGCGTCACGAGACGCGGCGTCACGACGTGACGGCGGGGGCGTCGCCGCAGCTCCGCGCTGCCCCGACGCAGTTACTCAATGTTCAATGGAGATAACACAACAACAACAACAACAACAACAACAACAGGAGAACACCGTTTAGTCATTTAGCCTTTATATTTCAAGACAATGCATACTTTTATTACGAGTTTCCTATTTGTACCGTTCATTTTTTGTTTGAACTCAGTGAGATTATAGGAATAGATAAACAAAATAAAACAAGTAGTTTATATATATATATATATATATATATATATATATATATATATATATATATATATATATATATATATATCATGTATACAAATTAGAGAGAGACACAAAAAAGATATACATATATATTATTGAAATTAGAGAGAGATAAAAAAGTTGATATATATATATATATATATAAGGAAGAAAAAAGTAGTTTATATATAAACTATAAATAAACCAAAAAAAACATCATAATAATAAATATATATATTTTTGTATCTCTCGCTAATTTGTTATTTCTCCCTCCCTGATTGGGACACAGTTAACAAACTGCTGCCAAACATTGATATGATCTTGCTTCTTATCATATTGTGTAATCCATGGGATTGGGAGAGACGATCATGCTATAGAGGTGCTGATTACTAATTTTAAAACCAACAGAGAGAAGTAATCTGTGAAGTCATCGGCTGCACGATTAGCTAGGAATGAAAACATGCAGTATTTCAGTCCTCAAGCTATTGTCAATATCAACAAAATGCATGGCGTTAAAAGAATATCGGTGACTCAAGGCTTATCAGTGCTTCAGTGACACATCACCAATCATTTAGATGAGAGTTCAACACATTGATGTTGATTAAAGAAGCCAAAGTGTACAGTAAAATAAACTAATTCAAATCAGCAGAGAGAATGAAAAGTAAAAGTTCAAAGCTATCATGGAACATACTTGAGTTGAAGCTCTTTATTCATTGTGCTAGAAAACGATCAACTCAAATAAATGTACTAGTGTTCTACAAACTCACATATTCATTTGGTCATAATTTTAAAGCAGTCGTGCATTAATGTAATGCATGGGATAATCCATATTCATCCTATTCGCCCATGCATCCACTGATCAAGGCAGCCCATCCCGACATGCTGGAGTAGAGGAGCAGTGTAAACAGGTCAGGTCGCCAGCCTCTCAGCACTAACACATACAGACAGCTGCATTCACAGTCATGCCTACAGTATGCAGGCCATTTAGGAGTTACAGTTCCTCTGACCTGCATTTCTTTTGGCTGTGGGCAGTGGATCTGCAGCCCTCCATGGAGAGAAGCCCCGTGCCTGTCAGGTCAGATTGGAACCCACCCTGTGAGGGGAAGGCATCAACCATTGAGCCATTGTGCCGGCCCAACATGGCATCTTTCATCTATTTGTATTACTTATTGCCAGCTCTGCACATTTAACCTCACTTAAAAATAATAGGGGTGGCTGTAGCTCAGTGGGGTAAGGGGGTCGTCCTGTAACCCGCTCTCCTCATTAGTTGCAAGTCGAAGTGTCCATGAGCAAGGCACTCAACCCCCAGTTGCTTCACTGCAGCCCACTGCTCTTTAAAAAACTAAGGGTGCAGAGAATACATTTTGTTGCCTCTGTGCAATGACAATAAATTGGATCCAACCCTAAATGAATCCACCAGATAGGCTCAATGTAGTAGAGTATATACCAGAACAAAACATTCTGGTTAACTTAGAATAGCCTATTAAAGCCACGAAGAAAGAATATGCACCTTCAACATCACCTACTATGGCAACAAGCTACACTCAGAGAATAATGGTAAATACTAAAATGTAACACTTGTTATACAGAGAAGTACAATAAAAAAAGTTTGTCCAACACCTAAAGTTTTCCAATCAATAACTGATATCATTAGCCACAATAAGGTATTTTGAAATACCAGACCAAGTCAGGCCCTAACAAAACTGTATAGAATAGTTTTCTTGCTTATTGGACTCCACCTGTAAGAGGATGATTGTGTTATTTCATCTTTAATTAGAGGGCTTTGTTAAATGTTCGCTATCTCCAAGTACTGTAAGAAACATTCATGATATCCGTTCTTCCATAACCCGCCATAATAATGCTCCTTTCCTGAAGGTAATCCAGCTGCAAGAATTGTAGGCATACAAGCTTTATGTCAACATCCCTGTAATTTAAGTGTGTTGGGCAACCATCATAAGCTTACTTAGACTATGTCACTACCACGTCTGTGTAATTAATATCTTCACACATATTAGCACAGAGTACACAGTAACCGACGAAGTGCGCAAGTGTTTCACAGAAATAAGTTTATTTCATTGTGCGTGAGTATCATGTTGTGTGCCTTCATGGTAATCTAGTTAAGACTAGCGTTGTCTTCCTTCAGCCGTCCCTGAGGTGGCGCTCGGATCCCTATTTCTTGCAGAAGTGCTCGTGGCACATGACGGTGAGGCAGGTGACCAGGGTGACGAACTCCTTGAAGTCCACGCTGTTGTCCTCGTTTGTGTCCAGGCCCTTGAAGATGCGGTCCACCGCCTCCTTGTCACTGGCCTTCTGCAGTTGAGAAAAGCAAAGAAAGAAGCGTCACCGGGCCTGTCCCACAGGCTGTGACCATGTTTACCAATCTCCGTACAATGCGCCGCCATGTACAGCCGAGAGGTCAGAGGTCACTCACCCCCAGCGATGCCTCAAACTCGTTCTGCAGCAGCTCCTTCAGCTCGGCCTTGGACAGGGAGTCCTTATCCCCCTCCTTGCCGGCATATTTATCGAAGGTGGCGATGAGGAGGGCCATAGCCTGCTGGATGTCGGACATGATGGGGATTGCTGGTTCAAAGGGACGAGAAGAATAAAGAGTTAATCGTCATGTTCCTGCTTCGGTCTGGTTGACGCAGCATTTCCCCACAAACATCTTCAGGGCCTTGAACAACAAGTTGCTGGAGCGGCGCTCTGGTTTAGTGCTGCTGTGACTCCACCTAGAGGAGAAGTCGAGCTCTGGTAATTTTCCCTGACGCGCACCATCCCGCGTCACGTGACTTGGTGGGCAAATGTGGAAAGTTAACCGAGGAAAACCTTCTCATCCACAACACGAGGGAACGGTTAGGAGGGAAGGGAACACATCTGAGTTCATGGCTCTGATCTTCAAGTCTGCTTCACTATCGTTGTTTTACTCCCATTACAGTTTAAGTGGATAATGTATGAATATACTATTGTTGTTTAAATGTATACACATACAAGAATGCAAACTAAGTGTTATTGGTGCAGATGTGTTGAGCACCAATCAGTGGCTGACATTATTTTAGTCTCAGTGTTTTTCTCTGAGCTCTCCGTGGAGATGGATAAAAATAAACGCCCGGTTTCCGCTGGGGCCCAGACACTCTTATTTTCCCTTGTCAACAACCTGTGTACACATACACATTCACATTGCTATGGCAGCAGCGTAATCTCTCCAGGTAAGTCCGTCTGACGTACATAGAGCAGGCCAGGACCTGATTTTATTCCACAGACTCCATGCCCCCCCCCCCCCAGAGAGCCGGTCGCGGCTGCAGCCGGAGTCACGTGGTGCCGCTCCCCGAGGGGGGGGGCGCTGGGGACAGTGTGGCGGCACAGGGCGGGACACAGGTGGCAATTGTGCAAGCAAAACGAGCTGTTTAATCTCGATCTGATTCACCTGGTTAAATAAAAAGTTTTAGAAACACATATCATGTTTGCTTTTATTTTAAAGCAAATCAGAAAGAGTGATGCTAACTTCTGCATCAGTAAAAGGACATTCCAGGTTAACCAGATGACATGGCGTCAGAGACAAAAGAGCAGCATTTGTCGTTTAGTTTTTAGAAGAAATGAGGGAAAAAATTAAAATCCCAAAAGCACAGAGCTGGTGACTTAACTCTTTAATGTGGTATGCAAGGCTCATACAACGGACCTGCAGTGTGTTGCGTTCAAAAGAATATATCCTCTGGGGTGAAGTTTTTCCGCATTTGTTTTACTATGTCGGTACATTTTTTAGTTAACTTTAAGTTTATTTAACCAGGAAATGCCTCATTGAGATTAAACATCTCCTTTAAAAGAGAGTCCTGGCCAAGACAGCAGCAGCAGCAGCAACTTACACAAAGACAATACAACATAAAACAGCGACAGTGGAAAAAGAAATCAAATCAAATGACAAACACACAAGTATTGCTGAGATTTCCTACTCACCAGAGCTGATCCGTGGAGATTTAAGAAGACCGGAGGGTTAAAGTCAGAGGAGCTGTAGTGATGGGAAAGGTTGCAGAGGAAGGACGCCAAGGTGTCTTTATAGATGGCCACACCCTCCTTCCCTCCCTCCCTCCCTCCCTCCCTCTCTCTCTTTTCATCCCCTCCCTCTCTTTTCATCCGCGGCCACTCCCACGTGTTCCCTCGTGGCCTTTTGGCATCTGATCATTTCCCAAGTTATTTATTGAGTGGATTTATTATTGTTGCTTAGAAACTCAGCCCCATCGAACAGCTGATGAGCATGCAGTCGTTTTGGATTCTGCTTCAACAATCAATGTGCTCTCTAGATACATATAGTGCATGTTGGCCTCCAGAAGGGATTTAAAAACATGCTTCATGTTAGCATCAAAAACAATCTCTCATGTTATGAACACACCATGACCTTTTGGCTTGTAATTACTGCTATTAAAACAAAGCGGAGAGTTTGTTTGTATTAGCTCATTGTTATAGCTACAGTCACATTTAAGCCAATTTAGTCACATGGGAGAATTATAGATGTGTTTTAAAGTAGTTTGGTTGAATGTTAGTTAACTTTCTTTTAAGGTAAAAACTATATTCTTAACATGATATTTACTGCTTTAGAGAATGAAGTGTGAATTTCAAGAAAACATCCATCCATCGTTTTCATTTCTCTTGTTCAATGAAGATGTTTGTACGTTTTGTGAACTCAATTACTTTTTGTATTGAGGTCACGTTTGTAAATCCTTTCAATCTAAATCCTTTAAAAGTAAACCTGTGACTCTTGATGGAGCTGTTTTAAAAAGTTGTACTTTTTTTTCTCCCCCAAAGAAGAAACAAGAAAAACGAGCACATGTATTTTCAATCATAATCCCACTTTGATAGTGTTTTACAAATGTGTCATACTGTATTCCTCTGTGAAGCCCAAACGCATTGTGGTTCTTTGTGTGTATATCGAGACTTTTGAAAAGTCCCTTCTTGGAAATCTTGAAAACTAAAAAGATCCAAAGCGATGCACAGTAATTGTACATTTAGAGTTAAATGAGGATACAAGAGAATACTTTAATTATACACTGAACACTAATTTCTCGTGTTTTTGTGTATATAATTGTCATTTTTTCCCTTTAATTGCTGGATTCCAACACACTAGGGCACAGTGACTCATCTTTGTGGACCCCCGTCGGTCCTCTCTTCCTTGCAATTTTGTGGTGGAGGCTGTGACTCACAGTCAGGTCCCTGACGCTCGTGACTCACTCTGCAGAGACCTGCAATCACAGACCTGAGGATGAGCTGCATTGAGCTCTGAGGCGACTGTGTGCATGTGTGTGGCCCGCTGCACGGCGTCGAGGAGGCACATCAAAGCTCTTTTCCTGTCTCTCCTCCTTCGGAAGTGCAACTGTGTCTGTCTCTAATTAACATCGGTGATTTCTGAACTCGCTCCACTTTAATGATGGAAATCTCTCTGGCCTGGTTTACGCTATTCAGCTTTTAGTCTGTGCAGAGGAATCAGACCTTGAGGGGCTTAAAACATATGTTCACGCTTGTCTGTCAGATATCTTTGCAAGGCTGGATTAACCTGTAATACGGAGAGAAACAGCAGCCAAGAGTGCTTCAATCAAAGTACAGTGCAGTTATGATAAAAAGTCAAGTCACCAACATCCATCCACTCTGCGACTGACTTGAAGACCTTGTGCTTTTTCACCGTGTGGAAAACTTGAGTCCAACTTTTTTTCCTCCCCTTTTCCATCCCTGTGTTACTCACTCACATTGACCAAACAGGGCAACCACATGTTGTGATACACCCAGCACTGATTCACATGAAACTATGTGCAGTTATCAAACGCTCAGCCAACGCCACGAGGACGGCGGCTCTTCTGCCATCTGGTGGTCGAGCAGAAGGACAGAAGAGACATCTTTGTGAGTTCATCCATGGGGTTCAGAGTCTTTTCTGGATTCATACATAGAGAGACAGCACTTTTCAATCCAACGTCCACACAGGACTTGAGAAATACTTCAGGCCCGCCCTCAGGAGACTTTGACCAGGTAACAAGACAAAGGTCGCTCGTGATTTGAATAGGCGGCGCTTTAAGGCTCGTGAGGAGAGACGTGTCGGTGTGGTGGCTCACGTCTAAGTGGCAGCAAAGAGCAGACAAACACACAAGATACTTTCGACTTTTGGAAATCATCCGCTGCAACGAGATCACAATAGCTTGAGGTCATTTTCCATGTCGGCAGCTACGACCCGGATGTTGGAAAGAGTTTGGCAGGTTCAGGACATTTCTGTTATTGTTTGACCAATTTAATAGTCCACATGAGAGGGTCTGTTCTTCCTGTGTGTGTGTGTGTGTGAGTGAGTGTGTGTGTGTGTGTTCAAGGAAGGTGCAGCGTGCTTTTCGCAAATGTTTGCTTATCAAACCAATACACACCTTCAGTTGAGAAATGTTGAAACTGTGAGAGGAAGCAGGGTCCCTCCCACCTATTAAAGGTAATAAGTAAGTGTGCTAAGGGAACACTGGGCCTGCTCCCGGGCCTCACTGATCTCACGGGGCTGCTTCATGCAGAGAGCGTTATCCATCCTCACACATGTTAACGTTATTGTCTGAGGCCCCGCGATGAACATACAGCAGGCGGCGCCTGTCGATGGATGCTGTGAACTTCTCGCTTAATAACACAAAAGGCAAAAGAACAGATTGGGAAATCCTGGCTGTAAACTCAGCAGTGGGTCACATGGGGGGCGTGGTGCTTGTGTACACAGAGGGGCGAACACACACACACACACACACACACACACACACACACACACACACACACACACACTGACGCTTTGTAACCTAGCAACTTGGTGTTTCCCCTGTAACCACAGCCAGGCTCTGCCTTGAAGGAGGTGTGTTCAGGCTAGACAGACGGATCGCCTCTGAGCCGGAGCCTTCCTCCTCAGGGAAGGTTCTGGGACGTCTCTGGGTTTGGCTGACCCATGACCTCAACGGTTACACCCGAAATTACTAGAGTCATATCTTAGTCACTTATGAGTATGACATTTGATTGGAGGAGCTTGTCAGTGGCAGAATAAAGCCTGAGAAGAAGTGCTGCCTGAGAGAGAGAGAACAAGAGTCTGTCTTCAGTTCAGGAAGAGTGGGGAGGAAGAGGAGGAGGAGGTTATCTGGGTCATCGCTCTGGTGTTATTCACGTTTCAGGAGACATGAAACAACACGGTGCCATGTGACTCAGGCCCTCCACAAGATCGTCCCACTCCATCAAATCTGATCGACTCGGATACAATAAACTTTATTCAGTCGCGGCCCGGTCGCCTCGTTCATCTGCTCATCGGGATTCAGAGAGACAATCACAGGGAGGTGCGTTCAGGGCCCGGAACATTCTGCAGATTCCTCAGAGCGACGATAAGCAGCGTACCGAGCAGCGAGGGAGGAGTCGCTGTGCACTTTCACACACAGGGAGTCGTACACACTACAGGTGGGGATTACATCATCGCTCCCAGTGTTGACGGGACGGAGCCATGGGAGTCAGCACACTCGTGATCTCTGGAATGAGCTTCTCCGGGGTGGGACAAATGAACGTCTATGTGTGCTTTTTAAAAATATATATACGGGTAAAAAAACAGTAAAAACTAAAAGAGGCAGATGTGCTTTTATGTTTAAATGAGATGCAAATGAACATACAGTAACCAGCGGACGCAACAGGTTTGGAATTTTTCAGTGTATTTAATGAACAAAACTATCTTTACAAAACTTGAAATGCTTTTTGGTTTCTTCCTCCCCGCCGGCCGCTCACTTCTTCCCCATCTTCATTTTGTTCTGGTAGCAGTTCTCACAGGCGATGGAAAGTCCAACCACCAGGGAAACAAACTCCTCAAAGTCAACGTGGCCGTCGCCGTTGCTGTCCAGGTCCTTCATGATTTTGTCCACAGCAGCGGGGTCCTTCTGAGACTGCAGGGTCGGGAGGGGAACACAAGGGTGGTGAGCTCCGGGTACCGCGGTATGACAGATTATGAAACAATCGACACGCAGTCTCTTCTCACCAGGAGGAAGGTCGACAGCTCGTTCTCCATCAAGTCTTTGAGCTGTCGCCGCGTGAGCACGGAGCGGTCTTTGCCGACGTTGATGGCGTAGCGGTGGAACACCTTGATGAGCGACTCCATGGCGGTCTCTAGCTCTGAAGGCATGGCTGCTGAGGTGTGTCTGAACTGCACGGAGAAGGAGAAACAACAGTTAAAATAGAGAAGAACATGGTTAATCATCATCAATGAGAGCATATGAGAGACAATTTAGGATAAACGTTTATGAGGAAATGGAAAAGAGGTTGTTTGTTTTGTTGATGATACGCATGAGCTTGTCTCCGGGAGTTTAAAAGCCTGACACATTGACATCCATGTCTTGTTATGAAAATGATTTGACTATACATTCAGAGTGAAATGCTGTCGACTAGCGCGATGATGGGGCAACACCTTTCTCTTCCCTCCGACGCCCTTCCTCAATGTGTAATGCTCACAAGGAGGTCAGAATACGAATAAAAACAAATAACGAAACTCAAAAGAGTATGTTATGTCTCCAGCTGCTGCTGGATGAGGGCAACAGTGCAAAAGGAGAAGTGGGAGGGAAAATGTGAGTCGTGTTTTTTTTGTTTTTTTTTGTCAGAGGGGGAATGGAAAACTTTAGCTGAATGAGGGAAAAATGTGCGGATACACAAAATGGTGGTTGTGCAGCAATTGAGAGGAGACGCTGTAGCCACAGCCCCACCACACCCTCTGAGTCCCGCTATACGGACCCAGCGGGGTGGACCGCAAGAGAGACACATGGACCATCCATGGAGACATATGTTATACACTGGAGAGACATTACAGTTCATATGGATGATAGCTAAATGCATAAATATTCTATTATCATAATTTAAAAAGTGTGAGCTCCAAACTTTACCCCGCTCCAAAAAAAGAAGAAAAAAGACAACCATATGAATATACTTTTCGTATTTTTTCAATATAAATATAACAATAAGGTAAGAGCACAGCAAGTAGAATAACTACACATACGCTGTATTAATAATACACCGACATGCGTCACTTCAGGTAAACTGTGATTGGCAGATAAACATGAATAAAGTCCATAATCCATAATTGTCTTGACCCTGTCGGCTGGTGAAACCCTCCGGAGCCCCGATACGCGCGCACAGCTCTTACCGTGCAGGAGGGCCGTCGTCGGGAGAGAAGCGCTGGGAGTGTTCAGAGGTCGGGGAGCAGCGCGGCGGAGACTTTATAGTCGGACGCCGCCCTGACTGCGGAGCGGTGAGTCAACCTGCGGGCTGGACGGTGGACCCGGCCGGCGTGCGCGAGGCTGTGCGCGCGGTGGGGGCGGGACGCCGGAGTATAGGAGACCACTTCTACTGCCTCTTCAATAACACTAGGCCATATAGCATATATCTATATCTATAGAGACCAACCGCGGAAGACTGAAGCCGATGTATCGGATGGAGTCATGACAACATGATTACTAATCGATTAATCATGTGTCCGTAACCTTTGATCCTGATGCTGCAAGACCAACACTCAGCTATCTGGTGTCGACTGCTCTGCAGAGAGAGAAACTTAGATTATGATGTGATTTGTTTGAACTGAAGAGCAACACGTGACACAGTGTTGTCTTTACTGCTTTATAGCTGCTGTCGCCACACAAACTAAACGAACACATGCACAAATAACTTACAGCACACGATAGACTGAAAGTGTATGCACAGTAATTTAATTTCTGTAATTTCATTATTGTTTTGGTTCACTTTTCTTATTAGTATTGCATGTTCCTCTTTATTTGACCCATAAAGCCATCAGGGCTGAACATACACTTTTGAGGTTGCTTTCCTTGAGTATTTCCATTTCCTGTTACTTACTCTTAACTTTATTTAATGTATTTTAATTTTGTTGTTGCTATGTATAATTATTTTAAACATTCAGACTAATGCTGCAAAGCGTAATCAACTAAATACATTATAACATTATCATATAATAAGACTTTCTTGATTTACAGGGGTAGATTCACAAGCTACCACAATATCAAAGGGATGCACACATTAATTCATTTAATAGTTGTAATCTTATGATAGTATTCACTTTGTTGTAAAATGTATTCTGCACATTGAGAACATTTACTTTGTGATACTTTAATACGTTGTACTTTAAATTAAGTAAACCATGTAACATATATGAAACATGTTAATGCATGTAAAACATGTAAATAGGTGTAAAATATGTTAATGCATGTAAAACATGTAAATGCATGTAAAACATGTTAATGCATGTAAACCATGTAAATGCATGTAAAACATGTTAATGCATGGTACTTCTAACAGCATTAGTATCTATTCTACACCGTCTTATCGCTACTCCTATTGACGTGAAAGATGAAGTAAGTCTGCCCTCTAGTGGTCAAAATGTAGGATTACAAACTGAAACTGTTAATCACGGGAGGACGGGAGGATGATGGCAAAGCTCTGGTCCCTGATGGACCCCCCCCCCCCCCCCCCCCCACCCCACGCAGGACACTCACAGCTCTGCAGCTCCTTCAGCCACCGGCTGGTTCCTCCCCGGTGTCTGAGGAGAGGAACCACCTTCAGTCCTTCCTTCAGCTGCTGTCAGGCTGCACAACACACTGCAGCAGATCGCTGGAGATCCTGGCAAACTCTGCACTTTACTCAGCACTTTACTTTGTTTTCCACCTGTATATTTAGTATTTCGTTTTTAGTATTTAGTTTTGTGTTTTTATAATTATTTTTATTAATGCACTGATGTGCTGTGATTTTTGAAATGTCCCCACTGTGGGACACATAAAGGTACATATCATATCATATCGTATCATTTGTTTTCGATGCTACGTCACACACATCACCTCCAGCAGTCAGAATGAGTCCAACCTCAACCAGCCACAGCATCACAATGTTGCCGTCACTGTAAATGACCATGATAGATGATGGGTACTTTTACTTTTGATACTTTGAGTTCATTTTACTCATAATATGTATTTGCTTTGACTCAAGTACCATTTGGAAAGCAACATGTTTTAATATTGTTTTGATATTCACTGAATTTAAGTCTCAATACTTCTTCCATACACTCAGACCGCTGTGTCTTGTGATGAACTATTCCATTCGGTCATGAGATCTAATTAGTTTGTGTCGCGGTGAATTAAATCCAACTTCACTGCACCAGCAAACTAGAACATGTGTTTCCGTGTATCCTCGGGCTGAACCACCAGGCCGACAGCTTCCAAGAAGTTTCCACTGGGCACAGAATGCTTTCTGCTTTGAGTTTCTACGCTGCAGGCCAGTTGTGATATTGCGGGAGAGTATGATTCCACCATACCGTCTGATTTGGGGTTGTAGGCATCAGTGCGTGTCTTTTCGATACCTAACAACTTGCAGAGACTCTGAATCTCCTCTGCCTCAAATTGTCGGCCCTGGTCGCTGTGCAGGACCTCAGGGACCCGGTGCACTACAGCACATAGCCATCGAACGGCCAGCGAGCCACTGCGTGGGCAGCGGATACAGGTAAACACATGTGGTGAAATAGTCCTCTACCACCTATATAGATATATATATATATATATATCTGTTTGACCATGACGTTACAGGCAGCTCGAGGATATCTGCAGCCAGCCGCTGGAGAGGACGACTAACCTGGGACCCTCCCATGGGAGCCCTCTGCCTGGGAATATTAGATATTACTTCTTTTTATATGTGCAAATTAAAAATCCAAACAGGTAGATGGAAACACACCCAGAGATTGAACTGTAAACACATCCCATACACCTAAACATGAGAAGACCCCAAAGTGTGTGTGTGTGTGTGTGTGGATAATTGAAAACAGCTTTTGACTGAAATGAGTGACACGGGCAGCACACTGCGTCAAGGCTCATCCCGCATGCTAACCAAACCAGATTGCTCAATCACTTTGTTAGAACAATACAAATAAAGTTGTGCAAAAAAAAGAAGAGATTGTGCAAAAAGCTTATTGTGGCTGCAATTAACACATTTGGCACTGAATATTTTTTTTAAAAACTAAACAAGTTCAAATATTTGGCAATAAAGAGTTTTACACTAAATATCTTTTCAAAACAATCACCGGTGCAAAACAAAATGAGTGCAGATGTGTGTGTGAGTCATGAAGTTGTATCAGTATTAGTTAAAATTCACTCAGATTCTCAAAGGAATCAATATTCCTTTGATCGAGATCCTGCAATTTAATCATTATAATTGAATTAATAAATTTGACTCCAAAAAGTATATTCAAGATACAATAAATGATAAACTGAGTCCACCTCTTCTTTGCAGAATAATATGTGTACAATGTAAATGGTACTGACCGGGCTTGTTTGACTCACGTCATCATATGACGGGGGTGTAATGTCCCTGAGACGACACGTTTCCTGGTGAGAGGACCACGGAACTTCACGTGAAACAGCTGAAGCTGAAGGCTCCGTGTCCTCACAGAGTGAAACTAGAAGGGGCACTCGGTAGAGCGCATACCTTCATATCACAAGATGGAGCATTGAATTATGAACATTTTGGCATTAGTTGCCAATTGGATAGAAATTGAACGTGCTATAGTAAAAATAAGATTTTGACCTTTCCATGACCTTGACCTGATCGATCCCAAAATCGGGTTCACGCGGATGTGAGGCGAGACTATATGAGAGTAGAATCGTCGGCCCCCCTCCCTCCGGAGGGAGGGGCTCTGACGATTCTTCCAAGAGTCCCGTTGGAGACGCCCTCCCTTGATGGGGGTCGTCCGTGTGAGGTTCACAAAGGAGGAGACCTAACCGTTCAAATGTCAACAACTAACGAGAGACACATTACGTAACTACCTGACGTCCAGGTGTTTACTTTGAGCTCAGTGGCGTCATCCTGGTGTCTCTGATGACGTCACTTGGCGAAGTGAGAAAGTGATATTGATCCAATATCTGTGCTATTGATCCAATAACAGTGGTATTGATCCAATAACAGTGGTATTGATCCAATAAGACTCAGCGGCATATGATGCAAACTTTTTGTTGTGTATTTAATTGAGCAAATATAGGCTACTAATTTCCTGTAGGAAGCTCTTCAGCAGCCAACTTCATTTATAATGCAGCATGTTGATTGTATGAATGTGTTACATGCAATATGAATATTTATTGTGTTTAAAACTATACAGATTTTTAAATGCTGATAACAGTATTGTTCATATTTGTCCCTGCAGGAGATGACCAGTGTGCTTGAATACAGGTGGCCTGCTGCACACGATAAAGACGCTGCACACAAGTCCCCAAAAGACTGAATCCCTTTAGAAATGCTTTACTTGTTGAGCCTTTAAATGTAAACCAAATGTTTGTTTTTATTTATGCTTTTAAAACATTCATTTAATGAATGACACAAATGTGATGCCTTGTGGCACTCGGCACTTTCCATCTCAATGGTCAGTTTTTGAACACCACCATGTATAAATACTGTGAACAAACCCTTTTTGACTCTTCAAGACTATTCTGTTACACACACACGTGTAGAATCACACACAGTAGTATTGTAGAGGGGAGCACGCCAACGTCCTATGCAATTATTCAGTCCCACAGTGTCTTCCTTTTTGGTGTTATGATATGGTCACCCTAGTTAAAATGCGATCATTTGCTTATTAGCAGGTTGTTTATTTGTGCTTATGTAACAAACTGTCTCGTGTGTTTTGTATTGGAGATATGTCCCTTCCGGGTTGCTGTAGAGAAGAAAGAAGTAACTGGAGTTGGGGAAAAAAACAAATATTAAAGAGGAAAGCCGTGGGCTGAACGACGTGTCTGATCTCTCGACTCCATTTATTAACATGTTGTAAGTGCACCTCACACATGAACCCACAACACACATTAACACACCATTTGTAAACATTAGCACTAAAACAATTAATTTACAAAGAATCTGAATCAGGAAAATATATAGTTTTCGTGGCGGGTATGATCTCAGCACTAATTAAACACACACACACACACCTTTTCAAAAACATGCCGGAAGGTGCCGGATCTTGAAGGCTGTGTATCAGTCTATGTATTGTTTGCTTAATATACCATTAAAACAGAAGGGTGAAAAAAGGGACATCTTTGTATTTGTAGCCACAGAGATTCAGATGTTCTGGGATCAGATTCTGGAGAAGCTACATACATATATACTGTACATATATATACATATATATATATATATATATATATATATATATATATATATATATATATGTATATATATATATATATATATATATATATATATATATATATATATATATACATATATACATACATACATACATACACACACACACACACACACACACACACACACACACACACACACACACACACACACACACTGATACATACTAGCTGATGCATTATGTCGCATGTAATGCCGTTTTTGTTCAACATTTGCTGTATATCCAGTGACTATTGTTTACACGCGTCTGCATCCGCAGTAATAACCACGACATGCATAACTCCAACGCTTCATCCCATAATAGTTGCAGTGGCCTCCCGGGCTTCGTGGCCAACGTGTCTGTAGTCCACACCCATGCGTTCCCCACCACTAGACCTATCATTATCTGAGGACCCCGAACACGTTGTCGCTCTCCACGGATCCCCGGAAGATGGAGGAGACAACATGCAGCTTGATGAGAGATGTGCTTCTGTTTACAACAGAGGACTCAGAGCGCTGTGACGTCATGCTCCAGCGCGCGGTGGACCACGCCGTTTGAAGGCACCCGTGAAACGGGCTGGGAAGGGTGGGGGCGGGATGTCTGTGTGAGGAATAAAGCCACAGGCATCAGGCGTCTCTGAGGCTGGACATAGCAGCCTCTTCGATCGGTGTCTTTGAATGTGTTTTTTTATTCAGAAGATGATGCTTTTTCGCTTCTTGGTTTTTCGTGCGTATAAGAAAAAAGCCCAGATTGAAATGTTTTAAGAAAAGCAGAAATTCACCGCACGGTAAACGGGAAACGCTTTTTAATTATTATTATAGAGAATAGTTGTTTGATATGTACCGTATGGTGTCTGGCCTAGATACACCGCGACATCCAGATGATAAAACCCGGAGGCAGCTATCTTAAAATGGCAGAGATGGATTTAAAAACCGCCACATCCACGATGGAAGCATTGGTTCGGATAAGTGTGAGTATATAATACGACCGTGTTGGTGTTGTCACCGGGTGTATAATCACATTACGATACATTTGTCAAAGAAACCCTTCTTCGAATGCAGCCTCCATGTTTAAATGGACGGCGCGTCTGCATGTTTCACCTGCTGCACCATTTATAGCAAATTGGCCTGCATATGTTCTTCTGCACTAGAGGAGAACGGGTGTTGAAATGAAAATGAAATACATTTTATAGAATAGCCTGACACATTGTCTCAATCGTTGCGATAAATACTCGTTCTGTCGTCTTGATGCTGAAAGCCGCGTTAACGGAGGTCCTCAAATGCCCCACAGTACGACAGACTCGAGCTGAAAACATGCTCTTTCTTTTGATTATATATATATATTCAAACATCATCACATATCGAAATAGCGTGAGTGCAGAATGGAAAGACACGTTTCTAATTTTGGGATGTAGCGGGATGGTCGTTTCCATGGAGACGGGATGCAGGACCGGGTGCTGAGGCGAGGAAGAAGATGAAGAAGAAGAACATAATCTCTGTGACCGCTGCGGTAGCATCGGCCGTTATGGGGGCTTGAACACACCTCAGTAACCCGCGGAGACGGTTAGGACCAGAGGAGATGTGTGCACATGGGACAGCTCAGGAAAGAAAGACCACCTGGGAGTCATACCCGGCAGACCCTATCTCACGCGCTCACTGCTCGCGATAAAAAAAGAAAAGATACCCCCAAACCCCTCCCCTCCCCGCAAGAGACGCGCTGTGCTCTGTGGATGCGGGAGGTTCACGTAGTCTCCTGCCATGGCGCCTCGGTTCCAGCTGAAGGTAAGGATGCGCTGTCGCATCGCCGGTTTCACGCCTCCGCCGCGCGGCGTTAGCAGTGCGCACGACCCATGTGCGCACAACAGAGCCGCAGTCCGCCGCGCTGGTGATAGTCCGCAGCCCGCTGGAACTGCGCGAGCCTGAAACTGCGATAGGCTACATTGCTAGAGGAGAGGAAAGCAGGCCAGAGTTGACATTGGAGAATGACACAGAGCGTCTGAGCCGGACTGAGGAGGACCGTAGGTTATTTTGATTCATCCAATTAATCCAGTGTGACGCGTCAGGACGGCATGCAGGTCTCGTGGGGGGTTCTTCTCCCGCTGCAGACAAATCCTGTCTCAGACGAGCCGGCAGCTCTTTCTTATTGGACTATATGTAAACTGCGAAGATGAGGCTTTCCACAATCCACTTGTAGCCTAGTCCGATTTGTGAATAGTTCGTCCAGCTGTGAAACACCGTGTGAGCTCCCAGCCTACACATCAAATGGACATTAACTGTGTGTGGTACCCTGAGAATTGATGCCTACTGATTCTGCATCAGCATCCACAGAATCAGGCGTGTTAACAGTGGTGTGTGGTATAAGCTGTCCCGATGCAGCATCTCATCTCATCTCAGTCCCCAAACCTCTCGATGCAGCAGCACCGCCATGCAGCCGGCCGGTCCTGATGTTGCAGTGAGCTCATAGTGACAGTGATGGAGCCACGCTGCCTCTCGACCTGCAACAGCTTCGGGCCGCTTGCTTGAGGTTTTGAGTGAAGGGCGTGTGTGAAGCAAAAGAAAAGCAGGCCATCCCACAGCAAAGAGATACATGCTGAGTGAGCACTAAAGGTGAGTAATGATAACACAGTGAGGGGGACTGGCCCAAGGAACAGGGCCCTTCCACCGTCTCGTGGTGAACGAGGTGCGGTGGTCTGAAAGAGTGGCCTTTACTATCCAATGTCCTTGAGCAGGACTTTGAGACGCTTACTGCTCTAGAGGTGCAGCTTTTCACCCCCCCCCTCCCCACCACCTCCTCCCCATCACCTCCATCCCCAGCTCTGTGGTTACATTGAGTACTGAAGATGCTGATGCAGCAGAGAGGTATACTTGAGAAGCACTCGCCTACAATGAAACCGCCAATAATCTGCATACTACGTGGCGAAATGTGTCTTTGCACAGTGTATTATTCCTTGTTATCGATTTCACCATGGGGCAGTATATACTGATGAGTAATTGAGGAGAAGGAAATATGCTATGAAGACGGAAAATGCTGGACCATCTCATGGATGTCCATAAGCATACGGGACCAATGAAGAGCTCATGTTCTTAAGCAGACTTGTGATTAAAGGGATGCTCTGTGTGCAGTGGTTTAATAATGAATGCCCGGCCTTTATCCATATTTAACCACTATGACGCCCTGCGCTGCATGTCTGGGACAGCTCTCCCCTCGTTGCCATGCCTCTCTCTCACTTCAGTCTATTTATTGCTGATGAAGAGCAACGAGTACAGAAAATATGTCACATGCACAAAAGTCAGATTCCTTTTCTGATTTCAATCAAAATGTTGTAGATTTTCTTTCTTCATACAAAATGGGACATTTCAAAGCTTTTGCTATAAATGATTTTGTAAAGGGCTTAAGGATTTACATTCCTGGTATTTAATAAAAGCAAAACTTGTTGAAAAAGTTCAAAGTGATGCCTGCCAGCTTTACTTTTCCTCCTCCAGGCTACAGATGTGCACATTCCTGGTCCTCTCTGTGTTCCATGCACTGCAAAAATTCAGCCTAAAAAAAAAAAGGAAAAAAAGTAATAAAATGAGGGAATATTACTTGAAATAAGCCAAATTATCTGCCAACAGAACAGACTTGCCAAGATTTCTTAAAACAAGTGAAATGCTCCAACATTAAAACTGCCTTAAGAAGAAATATCTTGTCAGTCAAAAAACAAGCATAGATTGCCTTCATTTGAGATATTTCATTTGACTTTGATTTTAATTTTTGCAGTGTGTGCAGACCCTAACCCCCCCTCTCCCCCGACAGTCCAACATGAAGAGCCTGGAGCAGGAGCTGCATTGCTCCGTGTGCAAGGACATCGTCAAGCAGCCCGTGGTGCTGCCATGCCAGCACAGCGTGTGCCTCATGTGTGCCTCGGAGGTCTTGGTGGCGAGCGGCTACCCGCCTCCGGACCTCCCCCCAGAGCCCAACTCCCCGGCCTCCACGCCCAACACCCGCTCGCCACGCCAGGCCCGGAGGCCCGCCCCTAAAGCCGAGCAGCGACCTATTGACCGCGTGCTGCGGGCAGGTTTGGGATATTCTTTCTCCACATGAATTCAAAGTGTTTTTTCATTTGTATGTGAGTGTTTTGGATTGTATACTCACCCAAACATTCCCCATATTCACTGTCAGACCACGATTAATACACAATACGGTGCCCGTGACATGCTTTTCTTCTTGGTTCGAAGGTCCCCACCCGACTTCGCCGTCCATGCCCCGGTCTCCGGGATACGGCACGTATGCGGGGCGGCGGCGTAAGGAGGGCCCGGCCATCGTCATGATGTACCCCTGTATCCCATGCGGCCGCGACGTGGAGCTGGGAGAGAAGGGCCTCGCCGACTGTCTGCGCAACCTCACCTTGGAGCGTATAGTGGAACGGTAGGCACACACACACACACACACACACACACACACACACACACACACACACACACACACACACACGGGGGGGGGGGTTGTTATGAGGTG
Source organism: Liparis tanakae (assembly GCA_036178185.1). NCBI lineage: Eukaryota > Metazoa > Chordata > Actinopteri > Perciformes > Liparidae > Liparis > Liparis tanakae. The sequence continues at coordinate 429,774 of CM070106.1, read as the reverse complement.
TTGTGCCAAATGCACATGCGGGGTTGACTTGGGCGTGAGAAGCAGAGGGTGTGGGGGAACATGTCCACTTCAGATTGTAATTATTCAGCAGCGACTCAGCCGTTGATGAATCCTGCAGAGCGTGCACTGCAACACATCGTAGCGAGCGAGGCCGGCTGTGTGCCTCCAGTCCGCTGGCTCCACTTTACAACCCGTTCACAACGACGTGGCTCCCTCTCTCACAGTGGGCCTTCTGCCCTCTCTTTGAAATGTGCTCACCACCTCTGTGAGTCATTCTGTGCTGCTTTATTGAGCGTTCACCTCAAATCTTTTGACAAAATAGTAGCTTGAATAAATGCCTGAAGTTGCGGTCGCACCCGTTGTCTTGACGCTGTTGTAGGAACTAATCATAGCAATAATTCACTCATTTCTGGTTTCTGTTTGATTGTATTACCTCCTACACTACTTTTACTTTTGTGCAATAATTGAACTATTAATACTGTAATATTGAAAATTGAAGCAGTACGATTTGTTCGATTTGTTCTGTGTTGGGATGGGGGGAAAAATGAAAAATAACGTGTTCAATGTATAACTGTATACTCTGCTTTTGAGAATAAACACAATTTACAAAAAAAAAAGTGAAAAACAATGGTAGCATCATCAAATATTTATATTAAAAGTCAGGCAGTTGCTTAATAAACTTAAAAACAAAAATAAAGAAATTGCGGTCGCACCCCTGTGAGATGAAGCTGAGTGCACCTTTCTGTTGTCGGGCAGATCTCTCTTAATACAAAATGAGACGATCACAGCGGAACGAGCCGCATAAAGGTTGAACTAGTGCTCCTATGCCCCCCCCGACCAGGTACCGGCACACGGTGAGTCTGGGCAGCGTGGCCGTGATGTGCCAGTTCTGTAAGCCTCCTCAGGCTCTGGAGGCCACTAAGGGCTGCGCTGACTGCAGGGCGAATTTCTGCAACGAGTGTTTCAAGCTGTATCACCCGTGGGGGACGCCGCGAGCGCAGCACGAACACATCCCGCCCACGCTCAACTTCAGGCCAAAGGTAAGATCATCACCGCTGCTACATGTTTAATAGTATGACGACATGATCGTTTTTTGGGTTGCTGTGGTTGTGAAAACATTTCTTTGGTTGAGGTTTTGATCCTTTCTTTGTGTTAATAACGCACGTATACATCTCCTCATTTTCCAATAAGCCAATAAGCACGCAGTTATAAAAGGTTGTTTATAAATGGATTTAATCCATTCAGGATTCAGTTTTTCTGATAATTTATTTAACTAAAGAAAACAAGCAAACAAACAAAAGAACAAAGGAACTCTTAACGCTGCGCTGATAAAAAACCATAGGCCTACCCAGGTGCACGCTGGTCCTACCTGTATACTCAGTGTTACCCAATTAACGACCAAATGAACAACCAAAAGAATACATATATCTAGACAACAACAACAACTGTCACGGGAGTATTAGGGTTTAGGGTGGACCCAAATACACGACGCAGGAGACAGAACTGGAAAATAATTCACTTTACTCAAAGTTCCTGCAGGAACAAAACAGACGGGAACAGATGAACACACAGGGTGACGCTGAGGGCTTCAAGAAGAACACAAGACAACCTGGCAGAGGACAAGAGGAAGTGAGGGAGATAAATAGTGAGGGACTAACGAGGGGAGGGGCTGCAGGTGAGAGGTGAGGACCAGGTGAAGGGAATGAGGGACTAACGAGGGGAGGGGCTGCAGGTGAGGAGGGGAGAGGACCAGGTGAAGGGAATGAGGGACTAACGAGGGGAGGGGCTGCAGGTGAGGAGGGGGAGGACCAGGCAAAGGTAATGAGGGACTAACGAGGGAGGGGCTGCAGGTGAGGAGGGGGGAGGACCAGGTGAAGGGAATGAGGGACTAACGAGGGGAGGGGCTGCAGGTGAGGAGGGGGGAGGACCAGGTGAAGGGATGAGGGACTAACGAGGGGAGGGGCTGCAGGTGAGGAGGCGTGAGGACCAGGTGAAGGTGATGAGGGACTAAGGAGGGGAGGGGCTGCAGGTGAGGAGGGGAGAGGACCAGGTGAAGGGAATGAGGGACTAACGAGGGGAGGGGCTGCAGGTGAGGAGGGGGGAGGACCAGGTGAAGGTGATGAGGGACTAACGAGGTGATCAGAGGCAGGTGAAGGGAGCTGGACTAACGAGGTGGGAAGCAGGATCTGGAATGACAGGATAGTGAGACAGGATGAAAACAACTAATAAAAAAGGAAGATGTGGAGCTTAACTGTTACAACAAATTAAACTAAACTAAAACCTATCACGAGAAAAAGATATTCTAATAAATCAAAACATCTTAACATAAAACAAATAACCGGAATGATTAAACAATACTACTTGTCAATAAAATAACTGACTGCTAATATCAAATAAATAGCGCCAACATATGTCCTTCCCTGTATTTCCTCTGCACCCCCCCCCCTGTCTTCAGGTCCTGACCTGTCCCGAACACGACCAGGAGAAGCTGCACTTCTACTGCCGGTCCTGCCAGCGGCTGCTCTGCCCGCTCTGCAAGCTGCGGCGCGTCCACACGGGACACAAGATCCTGCCGGTGGCCCACGCCTACCAGGCGCTGAAGGTACGAGGCGTCGGCAACATGAAAGGCCAGATACATCAACAGCTCATCGAAATAGACACGCAAGACATTTATGTTGGGGAATTCAAAGGCCCGGACCTAGGCACTACTTTTATATTAGTAAAGGACTCAAAATAAAAAGTTAAATCAATGTTGAGTTTTGATGTTTTACAAAAGTGACCTGATGCAGTTGTATTATTTCAAAATGCAAAAAGAAGAAGCAGGTTCTATCGGGATGCCAGGGTGTGAGGCTCAGGTGCAGAGAAAACAAGGCTGACTCCAGGTTTAATAGAAACAAAAACTCTCTTTACTCGAAGATGGTTGAACAAAGGAACTCTGGGGGAACTGAAAGTGATAAGTGACACTCATAAAGACACTACTAGAGACAATAGTAAATACAGACAACAAACCAACAGCAGACAAGAGAAAGACTGGCCTGATATGTAGGGGGGGACACAGGCGTACGGCATGAGACACTAACGAGACGAGAGTGGCTGAGGGCAGGTGAAGGGAATGAAGCAATCAGGGAGACACTAGAAACACACAGGTGGAAACAATCAGAGACAGGGCAGCCAATCACAGGGAAACAAAAGACAGAGAGACGGGGACTTCAAAATAAAACACAAAAACTCCGGATCGTGACAACGAGCATCGTGCGGCGAAGCTTGACTGACTTCACGTGTCGACTGAGCCGTCCGGTGTGTGTTTGCGGTTATACATGTTGTGTTTATCTGACAGGAGAAGATCACGAAGGAGATGAACTACATCCTGACCAACCAGGACACGGTCCTGGCTCAGATTGCCCAGCTGGAGGGTTCCATCACTCAGACTGAGGTGACTCACACTTTGAACCTTGAGTCCCTGTAACCGCCGTCAGCAGCCGAGTGCCATGAAACACCATGAAACGCCATAAAACACCATGAAACACCATAAAACACCATAAAATACCATAACACACCATAACACACCATACAACACCATAACACACCATAAAACACCATAACACACCATAAAATATCATAAAACACCATAACACACCATAACACACCATACAACACCATAACACACCATAAAACACCATAACACACCATAAAATATCATAAAACACCATAACACACCATAAAATACCATAACACACCATACAACACCATAACACACCATAACACACCATAAAACACCATAAAATACCATAACACACCATAACACACCATACAACACCATAACACACCATAAAACACCATAAAATATCATAAAACACCATAACACACCATAACACACCATAAAATTCCATAACACACCATAACACACCATAAAACACCATAACACACCATAACACACCATAACACACCATACAACACCATACAACACCATGAAACACCATAAAACACCATACAACACCATAACACACAGAGGCTTCTGTTGGTGTTTCTTTTTCTCACCAGCTTCTCTCACAGACTTGTGTTTATATAAATTCCTACATTGCTTATACACTAGAATTAAGCTGTAACCACTATGTCTTTATTGTTGTATTTGTATTATTACTCTATTCATAAACAATTAGCATCCATCCCCTTGTGGTGTGTACATTAGGGTTTGATTGAATGCTTTTAAGTCATTTATAGGTCATTTTAATACGGTTTATAAATGTTGTCAGAACTCATGAGGTCAGAAACTACATTTCAGCCTCAAATCACAGCCTCCATCGGCGGATGGGGTTAGTTAGGTTGTCATGAGAGTAATTCATAAATATATTGCATAAATAATTAACTAGGGGGACCAGACGTCCTCTTTTCCCCGGACACGTCCTCTTTTCCCCGGACACGTCCTCTTTCTGAGACAAAACAAAGCGTCCGGCAGGGATTCCAAAAACGTTGGGATTTTGCTTCGTTGGATATTTGTGTTTCTCTGGGTTTTCACAAACTAGTTTTTACCCCTTACACGTTTTGTAGATGGTATCTCCCGTACGGTCCACCTGAACAGTCATTGGTCGACTGATCTCAGGGTTGCCAGATACACAAAAGTTATCCCTCTTTTAGGCTGTATATCACAAAACAGGCAGAATAAGAGAAATGTTTTCAATTCAGTTTATTTGTAGAGCCCAGTTTCACAAATTACAAAATTGTCTCAGAGTGCTTTACAATCTGTACACATAGACATCCCTGTCCCAAAACCTCACATCGGATCAGGAAAAACTCCCAAATAACCCTTCAGGGGGAAAAAAGGGAAGAAACCTTGAGGAGAGAACAGAGGAGGATCCTCTCCAGGATGGACAGATGCAATAGATGTAATGTGTACAGAAGGACATATTTAGAGTTAAAATACATTCAAGGAATCTGACAGAGTTTATCAATAGTTCATATTTAGGCATATTCCACGATGGAGAGTTTGGAGACCTCCCAAGTGGAGGAGTGGGCGGAGTCTCAACAGGGCAGCGGCACAGCTGGTGTCAGGAACTCACGGTCCAACCATGGATGGTCCATCAGCAGATGGAATCTATGCCGTCTCAGAGGGTCACATGACCCCATGAGACGTGAAGTCAGAAGGACTCCGGGGAGAAAGCAGAGTTAGTCATGTGTGATGGAGAGATGAAGATTCATCCATAGGAGAAAGAGAAGAGGAGAGAGGTGCTCAGTGCATCCTAAAGGTCCCCAGCAGCTATCAGCCTCTAGCAGCATCTCCAGGTGTGGACCAGGTGAACCTGATTCAGCCCTGACTATCAGCTCTGTCAAAGAGGAAAGTCTTCAGTCTACTCTTGAAGGTGGTGACTGTGTCTGCCTCCAGGACTGAAGGTGGAGCTGGTTCATAAAAGAGGAGCTTGATAACTAAAGGCTCTGGCTCCCATTTTACATCTTAAGACTCTAGGAACTACAAGTAGCCCCACATTTAGTGAGCAGCCCTCTGGTGGGGCGATGCGGTACTACAAGCTCTTTAAGATATGATGGTGCATCACCAATTAAGGCTTTGTATGTTAAGAGAAGAATTTAAAAAGTGATTCTTGATTTTACAGGGAGCCAGTGCAGAGCAGCTAGTGCAGGAGTCATGTGATCTCTTTTCTTAGTTTTAGTGAGAATACGAGCTGCAGCATTCTGGATCAACTGGAGGGACCTAAGAGACTTATAGAGCAGCCTGATCATAAGGAGTTGACCTAAGAGACTTATAGAGCAGCCTGATCATAAGGAGTTGACTATAGAGACTTATAGAGCAGCCTGATAATAAGGAGTTGACCTAAGAGACTTATAGAGCAGCCTGATCATAAGGAGTTGACTATAGAGACTTATAGAGCAGCCTGATAATAAGGAGTTGCAGTAATCCAGTCTCGAAGTAACGAACGCGTGAACCAATTTCTCTGCATCTTTTTGAGACAAGATGTGCCTGATTTTTGAAATATTACGTAGATGAAGAATGCAGTCCTTGAGATTTGCTTTATGTGGGAGTTAAAGGACAAGTCCCGATCAAAGATAACGCCGAGATTCTTTACAGTGGTGTTGGATGCTAGAGTAATGCCATCTACAGAAATCACATCACCAGATAATTGATCTCTGAGGTGCTCAGGGCCGAGTAGAATTACTTCGGTTTTGTCTGAGTTTAACATCAAGAAGTTGCAGGTCATCCATGTTTTTATGTCACTAAGACATGCTTGAATTTTAGTGAGTTGGTTAGTCTCCTCTGGTTTTATCGATAGATATAGTTGAGTATCATCTGCATAACAATGAAAGTTTATAGAGCGTTCCTGATAATATTGCCCAAAGGAAGCATGTATAAGGTAAATAGAATTGGTCCAAGCACAGAACCTTGTGGAACTCCGTGACTAACGTTGGTGGTCATTGAGGCTTCATCGTTTACAAATACAAACTGAGATCCATCTGATAAATAGGATTTAAACCAACTTAGGGCGGTGCCTGAAATACCAATCGACTGCTCCAGTCTCTGTAATAGGATGTCATGGTATGTTAATCCCTTTCCTGTCTCAGGGGGGCATCATGAAGGAGTTATGCCGAAGTGTCCTCTTTTTCACAAACTCAAATCTGGTCACCCTAACTTAATATGATAATAACATGTGTAGAGCAGGTGACTGTTAAGCATGTGTTATGAAGTTAAAGTCACATTTTTTGTATTGAGTTTGTTGCAGTGTGGCTGAATCCCAGCGGTAATCGCTTCACGGTGACGTCGGTGTTACAATCCTCCGTCGTTTACAATGCGTCCCCGTGCCTTTGATGTGAGTCGGCTCTCTGCAGGCCGTGTTTGACGCTCGTCCGCCCGCGTCCTCCGTCCGCAGGTCAACAGCGTGTCCGCCAGGGAGCAGCTGGCCCAGAGCATCAGGGACCTGACGGCCGCGCTGGCCGAGCGCCACGCCACGCACACCCAGGCCCTGGAGGCGGCGCGCAAGCAGCGCGGCGAGGCGCTGGCCGCCCAGGTGGCGGAGCGCCGCGGCCTCATGGAGCACACGGGGCTCATGGCCTTCACCCAGGAGCTGCTGAAGGAGACGGACCAGCCCTGCTTCGTGCAGGCGGCGCGCCAGACCCACAACAGGTCCACGCCGCTCTCCTCCCGGCCGTATGGGCCGCTTCTGTCAACCGAGCCTGGATCTGTTTTCCTTTCCTCGTTCCGTTCTTTGGGATTCGAGCAGCTTTAACTCAACTTGGTTTGAGATTAATGTGCATCCAGAAAACAAAATAAATAGTCTCAGTGAGTTATCGACAAAGTGGAATTATTGACCCTATTTCTGTGTTGGTTGAGAGAGAGTGACGCCAGCCTCATCGTCTCATCCTCCTCCCTCCTCCTCCTCCTCCTCCTCCTCCTCCTCCTCCTCCTCCTCCTCCTCCTCCTCCTCCTCCTCCTCCTCCTCCTCCTCCTCCTCCTCCTCCTCCTCGTTAATTATTCTAACACTGCTCTCCCTTACTTAAATTTTTGTTTTTGTTTTAACGTATACATACATATTATTTGATTTATGTCAAATGGCCTTCTAAAAAGTTTCAAAGTTTTCAAATATGTTTTAGTTTTAATGTATAGATAAATATTATTTGTGTTTATTTATTTAGTAGTTGCTTGAACAACCTGGCCCAAATGTATTATAAAAACATCAGGCGTTTGTGTTAATGTCAAAAAATAAGATCTGTGTCATATTTCGAGTGGACGGAAACTCTCTTTAAAACTTCTTATTATAAGTTGAACTCGTCGTGTTGACTGATTCATTTCTGGAGATCTGATGATCTGCTTTTGTTCCGCCGCCTCAGGTTCAGCAAAGCGATCGAGAACCTGCAGCATTTCACTCTGGCGGCCGAGCCGTCCTTCAGACACTTCCAGCTGGACGTCTCCAAAGAACTCAAACTCCTGACAGACCTGAACTTCATCCAGGGTGAGGAGGAGGAGGAGGAGGAGGAGGAGGAGGAAGAGGGATGGGGGGTGGGAGTGGGAGGGAAAGGGTGGGGAAACAACCGATAAGGAAGGAAGGGAGTAGAAGACGACTACGTTCTTATCTCTCTCCCACTGTCTTGTGAAGAAGAGTAATGCATGTGAGTCGGTGGCAGTTCAAGGATGAAACTAAACTTCCAGATGCGACTCATTCACGTCCAGTGAAACCGTTTCTGTCTCAGCTCCACTGGCTCCGGTGATCGACACGCAGCACACCCTGGCCTACGACCAGCTCTTTCTGTGCTGGCGGCTGCCCCAAGACTCGGCGTCCGCCTGGCACTTCTCCGTGGAGTACCGGCGTCGGGGCGTCGTGCCGGGAGGGGCGTCTCGGGGGGGCGGCGCCAGAGGAGGATTGGCCGCCGCCCGCTGGGGCTGGCAGCGGTTGGACGAAGTGAGCGGGCCCAGCGCGGTGATCGACCGGTTGGAGATGGACAGCGTGTACGTGCTGCGCGTGAGAGGCTGCAACAAGGCCGGCTACGGGGAGTACAGCGAGGAGGTGTACCTGCACACCCCTCCTGCACCAGGTGAGAGTCACCTCCTCCTCCCTCGTGGGGAGTCACCTCCTCCCCCATTACGATCAGGGCAGGATGAGGCTCGTGATTTCTTGTCTGTGAGTCGTTGTGGTGAAATGTGGCCCTGCAGAAATCCACCGGAGACGACAGACGAGACAAGATTTAAATTTTAAATTTAATTTTAATTAATTTAATTTTAATTTAATTTAAAATCATTTTTAAATGATTTTAAAGTAGTGTGTCATATTTCGAGTGGACGAAAACTATAAATAATATTATCAGAAAACTGAATCCTGAATGGACAATGCTTTCTTTTGTCTGCGTGAACAACAAACCCTTTGATTTATGTTTGTTTTAGATTCATGTCAAATGGCCTTCAAAAAAGTTTATTTCAATTATTTGTTGTTTTAATGTATAGATACATATTATTTGTGTTTATTTATTAAACGGTTGCTTGATCAACACGGCCCAAATGTAATCTAAAAACATCAGGCGTTTGTGTTGATGTCAAAAAATAAGATCTGTCATATTTCGAGTGGCCGGAAACTCTCTTTAAAACGTTATATTATTGCACCATGTGTTTCCAAGTTGTGAAACACTGGTTCGTTGTGTTGAACGATTCATTTCTGAAGCTTTATTGATCAGCTGTCCCCAGGTTGTGAAACATGATCCCACTTCAGGTTACACTTTATATTCATATTAGGCAGTAGAACCCTCAAAGTTCTGTGGACCAAAATCCATTTATAAACAACCTTATTACTGCGTGCTTATTGGCTTATTGGAAGATGAGGAGATGTATACGTGCGTTATTAACACAAAGAAAGGATCAAAACCTCAACCAAAGAAATGTTTTCACAACCACAGCAACCCAAAAAACAACTTATGTAGAAAAAAAACTTATTATTAAGATGTCCCGAAGGTTTTTAAATGTTGTAATTCTTAAAAAATAATGTATTGAATCTCTGTAAATACAAGATCATGTCATCATACTATTAAACACGTAGCTCAGCGGTGATGATCTTACCTTTGGCCTGAAGTTGAGCGTGATTTATATTAATCAGTAAATAAACTCAAGTAGAATAGCCTAGCTGAATTAACTGTATCTCATGTACTGTAAACTGGGATTATCCTTTAATTTCCTTTCAAAACAAGAGGATGCCAGAAGGATCCAGAACCCAGAACATCTTCTCCTCAATATGCAAGAGCATTCTGTCTGTCTCTGGCTCTGGCTCGACTCAGTGACGCGTGGATGATAGCTACACATTGTTGTTATTACATCCAAACAGGAAGTTGTAGTCTCTGTCACCCTGGAGCCATTCATCTCTTCACGCCTGCTATTATTTGAAAGCATACGGGAACGTTTCCACGATGATCAATTAATAACTCACTCTCTTTTTTTTCTTCTCCATTCCCATCTTCTCCTCTCCAATTTTACGCACCACTCTCTCTCACATCCTCACTTGTAATCCTTCATCCCTCTCTCATGTTTTACTTCCATTTCACAGCTTTATGCTTGTCATCTGCTTCTGCGCTCCTTCAACGCTGCCGACCTACGAACGTAAGAAGTGCATCCATATCTGTCGACCCCCCCCCCCTCTCTCCTGGTCATCCCGTGCATCCTCTGCTCTTCCACCCCACTCGGCCTCCCGCCTCCCGCCTCCCGCCTCCGGCTCCATAACGAGACGTGTCTGACGTGTCAGAGCGCCGGTGAGCTCTGCCGGTTGTTAAGACGCGAGGCTTAACGACGCGGCTCGGGTTCCGATCCGGGCTTTGGGGTCGGTTGAGTGACCGGTGACGTCCTCCCTGCTCCTCGCGCGTGTTCCCTTTGTACTTCCTCTGGGAGGAATCTGCACCCCCTGCAGCCGGAGCTTCTCTGAGATACATTTCTGTATTTTTACTCCCCCAGTCCTCAGTTTCTCGTCCGTTTCTCTTCCAGCTGCTGCTGCGAGGAGGAGGTGCATGCCCGCTCTCTCCCTTAAAGCCTCTCCTCTCGATTGCCTCGTATTCTCCTCATTTGTTCTTCTCCCTGCTGCTTTTCGGACTGTAAAGATGTACCGCGTGCCCTCTGTTGCCTCCTGCCGCTACTAAAACCCCTATCCGTCATGTTTGAATGCACCTGTCTCTTTGCCCCCCCCCCCCCCCCCCCCCCCCATGTCTGTTTCATCCCTTCTCTTTCTGATTTCCGCCCCCTTTCCTTTTCTCTGCTGCGTCCTCCCTCCTTGTGTCCTCCTCCCAGTGCTCAACTTCTACCTGGACTCTCGCTGGGGTCTCCATGCCGACCGCCTGGTGGTCAGCAAAGAGCAGCGCTGCGCCCGCAGCGTCCCTGGTCTGTCCCTGATGCAGGCGGCGGACCACGCCCTCACCTCCTGTCACCTGACCTCCGACCTCCTTGTGGGGGATGTGGCCATCACACAGGGACGGCACTACTGGGCGTGCTCAGTGGAGCCGGGGTCTTACCTGGTGAAGGTGAGTCAACCCCAGGATAACAGACTACATACCTTATGTCCTGAATACGACTTTATATTAGTGCGGAAGGTTTGGTTTCAAGTTTTTCTTGATGATAATCAATATTTCGGACAGTATAAGCACACATTATATAGTTACAGTTTCAAACAAAACTATTATTGTTATATGAATGTAAAACCCAGCTGATCGTCTTCATTAGGATGGATCAGATTTGATTGACAGTATTCGCCTTCATGGTAACACTACACATTCTGATTGATTATAAATGTTTTGACTATAGTTTGTATTTCTGCATCCCAAAAATAATCAAATGAGGAAATAGAGATCTAGATCCATCTGTTGTGGCAAGATTTGCAACAAGTTGCATGTTTAGTTCATCACAAATAGATCTGTGTCCCTTCTTTTTGGACAGGTGGGCGTCGGTCTGGAATCTAAACTGCAGGAGTGGTTTCACCTTCCTCAGGACATGGCCAGCCCCCGGTGAGAACCTGGAGCGCAGCTGCTTGACTCTTTCTATGTTCTGCTTTTATATTCTCTACATTTGATATATAGCTCTATAGTTACAAGTTAGTTTGTAGATTAAGATTTTACAATTTAAAAAAAACGTTGGATGAAATAGAGTTTGTTGAGTACGACCCGAATGCAGACAAAGCAGATTAAGGCATGAGCAACAGAGCGCGGCCCGACCAGTAACCAGGGAAACCAGTACATACAGGCCAACCACTACAAAGGGGTGTACGGAAATATACAGTTACAAAATAAATCATGCGTTTATGTGTGTGTGTGTGTGTGTTTATATATTGCACATTAAACTATGTCACAGTTATATTAGTGTCACTTGATGTGGCCTACATTCATGATGAAAGTGGTATCAGGGTGACCCGTCGTTGAGGAATGGGACTAGAAGCTTCCACTGAGGCGCTGATGGCTTCTGACCATCTTCAATAACAACAACGCATTCACACGCGAGAGCAGCGGTCACATGGGTCTGGTTCCAGAGCATCTCCATCTGTGCGCCACAAAAACACTTTGGCAAAGACGAGGAGGAAAGAAACTCTCAGAACAACAGACTCCCTCCAGGGAGTCGGGAATGTCACGCAATGACCAGGGGGAAGGTCAGGGGGAGGAAGGTCAGGGTCAGGGTGAGGGGGGTCAGGGTCAGGGTGAGGGGGGTCAGGGTGAGGAAGGTCAGGGTCAGGGTGAGGAAGGTCAGGGTCAGGGTGAGGGGGGTCAGGGTCAGGGTGAGGGAGGTCAGGGTCAGGGTGAGGGAGGTCAGGGTCAGGGTGAGGGGGTCAGGGTCAGGGTGAGGGTGAGGGAGGTCAGGGTGAGGAAGGTCAGGGTCAGGGTGAGGAAGGTCAGGGTCAGGGTGAGGGGGGTCAGGGTCAGGGTGAGGGAGGTCAGGGTGAGGAAGGTCAGGGTCAGGGTGAGGAAGGTCAGGGTCAGGGTGAGGGAGGTCAGGGTGAGGAAGGTCAGGGTCAGGGTGAGGGAGGTCAGGGGGAGGGAGGTCAGGGGGAGGGAGGTCAGGGTGAGGAAGGTCAGGGGGAGGAAGGTCAGGGTGAGGGTGAGGAAGGTCAGGGGGAGGAAGGTCAGGGTCAGGGTGAGGGAGGTCAGGGTGAGGAAGGTCAGGGTCAGGGTGAGGAAGGTCAGGGTGAGGGAGGTCAGGGTGAGGAAGGTCAGGGTCAGGGTGAGGAAGGTCAGGGTCAGGGTGAGGGAGGTCAGGGTGAGGAAGGTCAGGGTCAGGGTGAGGAAGGTCAGGGTCAGGGTGAGGGAGGTCAGGGTGAGGAAGGTCAGGGTGAGGAAGGTCAGGGTCAGGGTGAGGGAGGTCAGGGTCAGGGTGAGGAAGGTCAGGGTCAGGGTGAGGGAGGTCAGGGTCAGGGTGAGGGAGGTCAGGGTCAGGGTGAGGAGGTCAGGGTCAGGGTGAGGAAGGTCAGGGGGAGGGAGGTCAGGGGGAGGGAGGTCAGGGTGAGGAAGGTCAGGGGGAGGAAGGTCAGGGTGAGGGTGAGGAAGAACAGGGGGAGGAAGGTCAGGGTGGTCATGGTCAGGGTGAGGGAGGTCAGGGGGAGGAAGGTCAGGGTGAGGGAGGTCAGGAGAAAAGGTTTCGAGAGAATCTGGAGCACAGGAAGAGAAAGGCAAGGAAGGGAGGAATGAGGAAGTGGGAATGCCGCTGGAGGGAGGAGCCGAAAGCAGAAGGTGACAGGATAACAGACGTGTTATATAATAGTGCTCACACATTGTATTCAGTATTACCTTCAGTATTACCTTCAGTATTACCAATCAAATCCTATCTTATATAATAACTTGTTAGTTTAGCAGAAGGAGTACTTCTTCTTTGAGTACTTTCTTTTGCTTAAGTCGGACTTTGAATGCAGGATTTTACTTGTTTTGGGATATTTTGAGTATTTTTCTATTCACATATTGGTACTTTTACTTAAGTAAAAGAGCTGCCGCTGCATGTTGTGAGATGAAAGTCGACACGCATTCTAGCACAAGAAGAAGTCTCATCCGTAACTTTTCCAACTCTCTCCAGCTACGACCCGGACAGCGGCCATGACAGCGGGGCGGAGGACGCTCTGGACGCCGCTCCGCCCTTCTGCTTCCTCACGATGGGGATGGGTAAGATCTACCTGCCCCAGCACAGCTACCACCCCCAGGGCAGCCACGGGAACGGGACCCGGGACCCCGGCACCAACGGCACCGGCCCCTCCTCCTCCGCGGGCCTCACCTACCCGCTGCCCCCTCGGCTCGGCGTGTGCCTTGACTTTGAGAAGGGTCGCGTGACCTTCTACGACGCCCACTCCCTCCGGCCCCTGTGGGAAGGTCACGTGGATTGCTCCGGCCCCGTGTGCCCGGCCTTCTGCTTCATTGGCGGGGGGGCCCTGCAGCTGCAGGAGCTGGTGGCCAATCGCAATGCGGACCAGACGCCGGTCAGAAGGGTGACCATCCAAACCCGCGTCTCCAACTGAACAGCTGGCGGCTGATCGGAGGTCTGTGGTTATTTGGGGTGTGATCGGTAATCGTGAAGTATTTACTCAGCTAGAGCGGAAGTTCGACATCTCAGCGATTTTATTTTGTATTTAATTTTCTTTGTATGAGAAAATGTTTCTATAGCAACAAATATGCAATGTAATTAAGTTTCTAACATTTTTGTTAAATGCAGTTTTGCAAGAGTTATTGCTTAAGTAGTGTTTGGTATACCCAGCACTCAATATTATATTATATCTTTGATGCTTGCACTTGCACCAGGCTATATTGCATACATTTATAAAGCTGACGTAGATACAGCGCCACACAATGTCGTCCTCCACCTAGAAGCTTATACTCTGTTATTTATTTCATGCCCTTAATGTTTAAAGCTGAAGAACTCTTATGTTTTAGAGATATACTGTACGTGTGTAAAAAAAAAGAAAGGAAAAAGGCCTTGACTATTGAACCTATAACTAAACTCGTCTTCAACCACGCAGATTTCAGCCGTTGTGACTCCCAACCAAAGTTATTGTTTTCCTGGGATGTAAATGTGGTAAATTAGAGATAGAAAGGAACAATGAGGCGATAGTGTAATTAAGCTCCAATTATACCTCTGCTGCACAGCTAATCACTGGTTCCTGCTCTTCTGTTTGTATTGCTGTTTTGCGTTTCAAATACATGCGTCTAGTGTGTGTGTGTGTGTGTGTGTGTGTGTGTGTGTGTGCTTCTCCATGTGCATCCTGTGTGTGGTTTGACTGATAGCAGCATTGATTCATTGGCGGATGGTGGAGAGTGCTTGATTGTAAGTTAATGAGCAGCGCTTCTTATGAAACGAGGAGATTGAATCCATGTATCAACTTCACCTGCTGGCAGAATATTTGCAAAAGAAAAAAATGGATTAAGAACATAACCACGGAATAAACACCAATTTGAATTACAAAAACACCGCCTGCTTCCTTTTGATGTCTGATGGTTTCTGATTTGAATCCCGCTCCATCCGGTTTCTCCTCATTACGATCTTCTCTGAGAGGATGCTCTCCCCTGTTTCACCACCAGGGGGCAGCAGGTCACAGTAGAAGAGCTCAACTGAACACACTGCAGCTATTGTAAAGGTCCGAATATTTATATTTGGAAAGAAAAATAATTGGACCCATTTTCCATATGCAGGGTCCTTCTTTACAGGATATTGGCCCTCACTTTGAAATGCACTCCTAAAAATATGAAATTGGAAAAATTGGCATCGTTTTCCAAATCTCCTCCTAAAACTCTACATTTACTATTTACTTTTATGGATCTCTTACTTTTGTGGGAGTGTATACCACCTGCCTTTTTTGCTACATTCCCATTTAATAGTAGAGTGTCTGTCTCTACTTACAGTTCATGTTATTCATGCTTTGGAACGGTTCCCTGGATCAATCACACGGAGAACATGTTTCACGTCTCGGACCAAGTAGAGACGTTTAACTATTGCCTCACTTTGACTGATGATCACTGATAGCCATCATGATAAATGACCATACAAGCACACACACCTTTACATTTTTTGTCTGATTCGGACAACCGTCATGAAGTCAAACTAGACGACTCACGCCAAGTTTTGAGATATTCAGAGGATCACTCTGAACCAAACTTTATTGTTTACACACATGCAATAAAAAGTGAACTTAACAAACAGACGTGTTCTTTAGTCCTACCTGGCCTCTGATGACCTAGCATGAGTTTAGTTTTATGAATGCAAAAGACGCTGTTGGCTAATCCCAGTTTACAATCAGAACCAGACTGGACGAAGACATTCTGTCTCACTGGAACACCTTGGATACGGATGATGAATGGGGATGACCATCTGCTTCTGATAAAGATATTAACCTGTAACACGTGCAGGTACTTAGCATTCCTTATGTAAATGCAATGTAAATCGCTGGCGTTTACCTTTTATGAGGTTCAATATGAAAATCCACATGTGTGTTTAATTGGACCGACATTAAAGGGGAAACTGTTGAGGGATTTGGGTTTGCCTCGATCCACAAAGGGAGAATAAAAAAATGTAGAAGAGTAAAAAAGAACGTTGAATCGAGAGAAGAAAAAAAAAAATATATATATATATACACACACACACACAGAGCTCACAGTCTTGACACAAGCCAAAGTTCTCTTTCTTAACGCCTTAATACACAGATAAAAATAATGCCTCCAAAGGGAGGTTTAGCTCTGATCCCCTGTGATATAGAAGAAGTGGAATGTACTGTAACACATAAATACAGCCCTCCACCCCCCCGCCTCCTTGAGCTTGCTGCACCTCTCTTCTTTAGTCCAAATCTGTAACAGATTGGGTTTAGTCTGACTGGTGGTATGCAGCCACAACACCACATGTAGGGGGCTGCATAATCCCTCCGCTAAGTATTGAGCACACAGCATGGGCATTCTTCTAAAGACCTGGCAGGAATTACCAATACATAATCTCCACGATCATCATTTAGCATAGTTCAGTGGGAGAGAGCATGGGGGGGCATCAGAATATATGAAGGATCTGAGAGCTGCATACGATCTGTGAGAGACAGCCATCTGGAGAACATGGAGACGCAGCCTGTTGGGATTCGCTTGTCTTAAACAACATGGAGCTAAACCACATGTCGGAGACCTGATTTGTTTGTCGGATCGCCGCTGTGTGGTTCCTACAGCCGGGGGAGGAATGCGTTGTTTATGGGGGACCTGCTGCAGACTGCTCCGCTCGGCCCGAGCCTTGACGGGGATCTGGGCGGCGGTGGAGGCCCCAGTGGGAACCAGGCGGGGGTGAAGGGAAACGGGAACATGCGTTTCCATCGCACGCTCAGTTTATGACGGACGCTCTACCTGCACTTTGTAGCCGTGGACTTTTAATTGGACTGAAGATGAATTATTCATCCTGATGAGCGAGGACAGACCTCCACACGGCTCTGTCACAGAGTCTCTCAATGTCTCCCTCTCCACATGGTACAGGTTATCATTTCACGTCATTCATTTCTTTCACTCGGTTTGCCTGGCCTTCAAACTCAATAACTTGGTCTTAATAATAATAATAATAATAATAATAATAATAATAATAATAATAATAATAACAACAATAATTATTATAATAATTATAATAATAATTATTATTATAATTATAATTATTATAATAATTATAATAATACATTGGTTTTATAAGGTGCCTTTCTAGGCACTCAAGGTCGCCGTACAAAATTGACACAATTTAAAAACAGAACAGTTAAAAACAGTCTTGAAACATTCATGTGTCTCTTTCTCGTCCGTACGTCCACCCTCTCATGAGACGGAGCAGCATGAATAATATACTACATCCTGCTTTTATCTCATTGATAATCTGAATAGATGTAGAAGGGGGGAGAAAATCAATCGGCTAAATGTTGCCTAAGAGGATTTGAGCGTCTCCCCCCGCGATGATAAACGAGGGGTGACAGTAATGCGAGCCGAGCCCATATGGCCGCGTACTGTCACCCCGTGCTCTGCCATTGTGGGAGAAGACACGGGGCTAATTGAGTTGAACATGTACTCTCCAGTGGCAGCTCCTCCTCCCGTATTGGATTTGCAGACTGCACTTTGTTTTTCTCCTCTTAACGATGCAATGAGCGTTACGCGTTGCTTTGCGGCGGCGTTAAATCAGCCGGCTGGACTGGACCATTAGAGAGCGCCGACATCCAGGGCCACATTACAGGAGCCGTTAGACCACTCAGGAAAGGTGCTTCTTGGAGTGAGAAGGAGAGGTAGATGTCGCTCTCTCGTGTGTTCATTACATATGTCCGATTTTATTCTCTATTTATATGCTTCCACTCGGCCAAATCCTCCAACGGCACAAGGTTTCTTTTCACTGCTATGCTGACGACACGCAGATATACCTTCCGCTGAGACCTGGTGACCCAAAGAGCCGAGCTGCTATCCTGGACTGTCTCTCTGATGTCAAATGTTGGATGGCACAAAACTTTTTACAACTCAATAACTCAAAATCGGAAGTCATATTATTCAATTCCCCAAACAATAACACTAGCCTCATTCAGAGTGAACTTGGTCCCCTGTCCGCCTACATAAAACCTGTTGCAAGAAACCTGGGCGTAATGTTCGACACCAATTTAAATTTCGAAACACAAATTAAAAAAACCGTCCAGTGCTGCTTCTTCCAATTACGCACCATTTCCAAAATCAAACCCATATTGTCACACCCTGATCTGGAAAAAGTCATACACGCACTCATATTCTCAAGACTCGACTACTGTAATTCACTCCTCTCAGGCATTACCCATAAATCTATCTCCCGCCTCCAGCTAGTCCAAAATGCAGCAGCTAGGCTTCTTACTGGTTTTAACAGACGACTACATATTACTCCAGTTCTGGCCTCACTCCACTGGCTCCCAGTTAGTTTCAGAATTGATTTTAAGATTTTGTTGATCACTTTTAAGGCCCGTCTGGGTCTTGCCCCGGATTACGTTATCGAAATGTTAACGCCATATAAGCCACCTCGCAGCCTTAGCTCCTCCGGTGGGGGGGGGCCCTCCTGGCCGTTCCAAAGTCGAGGCTTAAATCAAAGGGCGATCGTGCTTTTTCCACCAGGGCCCCTCGACTTTGGAACAACCTACCGGAGGAAATAAGGCTGCAGAATCAATAACTTCTTTTAAATCACTTCTTAAAACCCACTTTTATAGAACTGCTTTTAAGTGATGTCGTCCTTTTGAATTTGTATTCTAATTGCCTATTTGTTTGGTTTTACTTGTATTCAATGCTTTTATGGTGTGGTCTTTTTTGTTTGCCACCATTTAAGTTGTGTTTATGCTTTGTTTATCTGTAGAGCACTTTGTAAACCTTGTTTATAAAAGTGCTATATAAATAAAGTTATTATTATTATTATTATTATATATGAGTCGTTGGGCCTGCAGCGAGGTAGCTTAGCTTAGCACAAAGACCGTATGCTATGGAACGTGGACGTATAGAAGAGAACGTGGACGTATAGAAGAGAACGTGGACGTATAGAAGAGAACGTGGACGTATAGAAGAGAACGTGGACGTATAGAAGAGAACGTGGACGTATAGAAGAGAACGTGGGCGTATAGAAGAGAACGTGGACGTATAGAAGAGAACGTGGACGTATAGAAGAGAACGTGGACGTATAGAAGAGAACGTGGACGTATAGAAGAGAACGTGGACGTATAGAAGAGAACGTGGACGTATAGAAGAGAACGTGGGCGTATAGAAGAGCCGTTGTGACGCTGACAGTGGGCGGCTCCGAGAGAGACGACATTATGGAAAGGACCGGACAGACAGATTTAATGTCCTTATTTTACTTTTGCTTGATCTGTTGAAAGCAGCTTCACATTATCCACGACATAGGACATCTTTTACACAATCCTTTTTAGAAGAAACACAACGAACCCTCACAACACGTCTCTCTTTTATTTGTTGCATTTGCACACTGTCTATATTTATATATTTTATTTAATTGCTGTATTTACATATATGTTGTATACATATATATATATATATATATATATTTTTTTTTTTTTTGTATTTTATATTTCACTTTATATACTTTATGCACAGTCACTTTCTTTCTTTCTTATATTTATATTTTATTGTGTTTAGTTTATTGGTGCTACTGTGTCAACAAATTTCCCCTTGGGGATTAATAAAGTCTATTTCTATTCTATTCTATTCTCTTCAACTCTCACTTTCCCCTGTTCACACGCCACGCTCTCCAACAAGCAAAAAGTAATTAAAGGAAAGGAAAACATTTAATTTACTTTTCCTTTCCTTTCCGTAGCAGGGTCCAGGTTAAAGATACCAACGTTACCCTTTGAAAAGGTCAAACGTCGAAGGCCTCCGAGGGACTCCGATGAAAGCCATCTCTCTTTTAATCGCAGCTGAAATGTGGAGATGTTTTCCTCTCCAAACGATTTCATCCTGAACCCCGGACAGCGGTTCACTGGCTGAAACCATTAAAGTCTGTCTTTCAGATCACAAGTGTGAAGTGGACCAAACTACATCCCCCAGCGTTTGGCCCTGAAGTGTAACTTTAAGGCTGGCCTAACTTCAGACACACACCTCTACAGTCTGCACCGAGGATATTATCGTTCCCATAAAACCGGTGTGGGGTAACATTTTAGCCAAGACTAATGACGCAGAATTCTCGGTAAGAAATGGCGTGAGCAGGTGTGGAACCGCTGCTCCATCGCACACATGGTTAGGACCCGTGATTTGTGGTGGAGCTTTATATACTATCTGACACATCCATTCAGGGGGTGAGTAAGTCAGGACGCAGCACATTTTCTGTGGTTTTCCACCTCGGTCCAAAACATGCTGAGTCGGAACCCAATAGCCCCTCACCGTTAGAACCCTGGTCTCTGAAAAGTGAAAGGCAGACCAGTCAGCGTGTCAACGGGGATCTGTAAACCACACGCTGCCTGCGCGGCTCGGCGGAGGCCAGCTGTGCACACATCACGGCCGCGTGGTCCGTGCACAGAGAGAGGAACACAAGGCCGACGTGCCGGGGGCGGGGCCACCAATAAAAGACTGCAACAGTCAGAAGAAGAGGCGACACACGAGGCGGGGGAGGGGTGAGCCGGTCTGACCACGTCTCTGCGGTCCGACGGCGCCGCGGTCCTCTCCGTTACCGTGTCAATACTCCACGACGGTCCGTCCCTCCTCGCCTCCCAGATGCTCCCGCGGCGAGGAGGTGAAAGGTTGGCAGGTGCCTGAGGGGAGCGGGAGGAGGCCTCAGGGGTCAGATGAAAAAAAAAAAGGTCAAGCAGTCGCAGACTTCGGAGTTGAACGAGGAGGGAGGGAGGAGGAGGAGGAGGAGGGGGAGGAGGAGGAGGAGGGGGAGGAGGAGGTGAGGAGGAGGAGAGGGGGAGGAGGAGGAGGAGGAGGAGAGGGGGAGGAGGAAGAGAGGGGGAGGAGGAGGAGGAGGAGGAGGAGGAGGAGGAGGAGAGGGAGGAGGAGGAGGAGGAGGGAGGGAGGAGAGGAGGGGAGGAGGAGGAGGAGGAGGAGGAGGAGGAGGAGGAGGGGGAGGAGGAGGAGGAGGAGGAGGAGGAGGAGGAGGGGAGGGGGGGAGGAGGAGAGGGGGAGGAGGGGGGAGAGGAGGAGGGAGGGAGGGGGGAGAGGAGGAGGGAGGAGAGGAGGGAGGGGAGGGGGGAGAGGAGGGGGGAGAGGAGGGAGGGAGAGGGGAGGAGGAGGAGGGAGAGGGGAGGAGGGAGGGAGGAGGGGAGGAGGAGGGGAGGGGAGGAGGGAGGGGGAGGGAGGAGGGAGGAGGAGGAGGGAGGGAGGGAGGAGGGAGGAGGAGGGAGGAGGAGGGGAGAGGAGGAGGGAGGGAGGGAGGGGAGGAGGGAGAGGAGGGAGGGAGGAGGAGGAGGGAGGAGGGAGGGAGGGGAGGAGGAGGAGGGAGGGAGGGGAGAGGAGAGGGAGGGAGGAGGGGAGGGGGAAGAGGAGAGGGAGGAGGGGGGGAGGAGAGGAGGAGGAGGAGAGGGGGAGGGGGGAGGAGGGGGTGGGAGGGGGAGGAGGGGGGAGGAGGAGGGGAGGAGAGGGAGGAGGGGAGAGAGGGCAAAGGGGGGAGGAGGGAGGGAAGGAGAAGAGGAGGAGGAGGAGGAGGGGAGGGAGGGGGAGGGGGGAGGAGAGAGAGGGAGGAGGAGGGGAGGAGGGGAGGGAGGAGGGAAGGGAGGAGGAGGAGGAGGAGGAGGGGGAGGGAGGGGAGGAGGAGGAGGGAGGAGGAGGAGGGGAGGGGGAGGGAGGAGGGGGGAGGAGGGGGAGGAGGGAGGAGGGAGGAGGAGGAGGAGGGAGGAGGGGGGGGGGGAGGAGGGGAGGAAGAGGAGAGAGGAGGAGGAGGAGGAGAGGAGGAGGAGGAGGAGGAGGAGGAGAAGGAGGAGGAGGAGGGGGAGGAGAGGGAGGAGGGGGAGGAGGAGGGAAGGAGGAGGAGGAGGAGGGGGAGGAGGGGGAGGAGGGGGAGGGGGAGGAGGAGGAGGAGGAGGAGGAGGAGAGGGGGAGGAGGAGGAGAGGGAGGAGGAGGAGGAGGAGGGGGGACACACACACACACAATCAGACAGCTCCCCCCCCCCCGTCCACAAACAAATCCAAGTCGCCGGCGGTCCCGACGGGCATCGCCGATAAGCGCGGTGAATCTGCTCGATTCTGTGACGGCTGCAGCCTTCACGGGGCGGTTATCGACATACTTCTCAATCATTGAAGGCCGCGGCTTATTTAAATGCAAATTGCGTCGTAATTAGCCGCTGCAATCCATCAACGGCCCATCCTCGCGGTTCCTCCGGCCCTGAACGCCTCATCCGGCGGAGCAGGAAAGGACATCGTCGGCACAACGAGAGACCGAAGGCGATTTATGGCAGGCAGGCAGCGATGCTGACTGGACTTCATGAGTTGTTCCATGTAACTCCTCCTTGTTTAGCTGGCGGTGCTCGGCGAGCTCATGCCTGGCCCTCTCCAGAGCCCCCTCGTTACATCAGTGAAATGAGGCGATAAAGTTGGCCGTGTCGGCCCTGAAATCAATGTGGTATTGGCAAAGAATCTGTGTATCCAAGGAGGAGGAGGAGGAGGAGGAGGAGGAGGAGGAGGAGGAGGACACCTGCGACGCATCGATCAGAGCAAAACCGCGCCGGGAGCTCGGACGCCGTCGCCCTCTCCCTCCCATCACCATCCGTTACGTAAACGCTCGATGAGGTCGTCTCGCTCCCGTCTAGACGAGCAGCCCCCGGCACCGACCCACATTCATACGTTCAGGATCGATATCTCCCCGGGTCCCGTGCGAGGACTCGCCCATCACACATCGGAGGAAGTTGCGCAGTCCAATTTAAAAAGGCCGAGGGGGAACTTCCATTACCATGAGCCAATTAGTCCCACTGTCAATAACGGAAATGCCAAAGGACATTGTCTTTCAGGGTGAGGGGGGGGGGGCGTCATCAAGCGTATGCCCGTTGCTCATTGTTAATGGCTGTTACGCTGACGAGAAGCATTTGATCACACACACACACACACACACACATATAGGGGCCGTGGTCGAGGGGGTTGTGTTCAGGGGCCAAATTACACATCCCGTGAAGATAATAAGTAACGACGTCCTATAAAGGTCAACAAACAAAGCAGCAGGAGGACGAACAGAGGCCGCGTGATGGGATTCATTAGGACAGCGTGGGGCGAGGGAGGGAGTGAGGGAGAGAGAGAGGGAGAGAGAGAGAGAGAGAGAGAGAGAGAGGGAGGACAGAGGGGTGAGGGGGGGGAGGCATTCCTCCCTGGTTCCAGGGCGCCCGTCACAGCAGCTGCTGAAACAGGTGCGTGTCTTTACCACAGAGGCTTCTCACATGGCTCAGGCTGGTCACACCTGACCACGCGCTGACCTTACGGCCACTTGCAGAGCCCCAGACTTCGTTAAGTCGGCCCTAAGTCGGGCCTAAGTCGGCCCTAAGTCGGCCCTAAGTCGGCCCTAAGTAGGGCCTAAGTAGGGCCTAAGTAGGGCCTAAGTCGGGCCTAAGTAGGGCCTAAGTAGGGCCTAAGTCGGGCCTAAGTAGGGCCTAAGTAGGGCCTAAGTAGGGCCTAAGTAGGGCCTAAGTAGGGCCTAAGTAGGGCCTAAGTAGGGCCTAAGTAGGGCGGGGGTCCAGCAACTATTACCCCAGCAATGTGGTGCAGACCCTCCCTGTCCACGGAGGATCTGGGCTCAGGGATACGCAAGAGGGCCGCCTCATCAACGCCAAGACTCGAGCAGCCATCGTGTATCGTTGATTTTATATAACTGTTCATTTACTCATTCTTAATTCATTTTTATTTTTTTATTTTTCATTAGATTTAGTTTAGTTTTAGTTTAGTTTAGTTTAGTTTTGTGTATCCTCAATTAAGAGGTTGTCCCCCTCTCTGCCTCCATCTCCTGATGGAGGGTGGAGCTCTCCAAACTCTCCATGGTGGAATATGCCTAAATGTGAACTATTGATAAACTCTGTCAGATTCCTTGAATGTATTTTAACTCTAATCTGTCTTCTGGTCACATGACATCTATTGTTCTGTCCACCTGGAGAGGATCCTCCTCTGTTCTCTCCTCAAGGGTTCTTCACTTTTTCCCCCTGAAGTGTTATTTGGGAGTTGTTCCTGGTCTGATGTGAGGTCAAAGGTCAAAGGTCAGGATGTCTATGTGTACAGATTGTAAAGCACTCTGAGACACATTTGTAATTTGTGAAACTGGGCTCTACAAATAAACTGAATTGAATTGAATTGTTGGTCAGGAGGGAGTTTGTCCATAAGAATGATGCTGTTGACTTGAATGCTTGAGGGGGGAAAGAAAAATGCTAAATGTATCAAGATTGCACTGTTTCTTTGTGTACTTGCCTTAAAATAAATATATATAAAAAAATAAATTTAAAAAAGACTCGGGGACCCCCCGGCGAGCGGGGGTCTGAGCCGGGGTCACCTGGTCACCTCACCTGTGTGGAGACACAGGACAGACTGAGGACACGAAGAGGAACCCGGTGACGTTTCAAGAAGTCTTCAAGGAGACGCGACCCAAAGCCAACAGGTGATTTGGGAGAACTAACGACCTGCCGGGTCGTCACGGGTCAGAGAGGCTGGAGACTCAGCCTGCAGTCAGCCTTCACCATCAGGTCTGAGGTGTTGTTGTGAAAGAAGCTTCAGAAAGCAACAGACGTGAGGCACACACTTCATTTACACTACACACACACACACTTTGCATTTTGCACACTGTCTATATATATATATATATATATATATTTTATTTTATTTTACATTCCTGTATTTACATATATGTTGTATATATACATATATATTTTATTTTGTATTTTATATTTCACTTTGTATACTTTATGCACAGTCACTTTCTTTCTTATATCTGTATTTTATTGTGTTTAGTTTATTGGTGCTTTCCCCTTGGGGATTAATAAAGTATATTTCTATTCTTCTATTCTTCTATAATTATGCAAGACGGGCGTAATTCATTATGACGGGCGAATAATAAGGCCATTGCCTTTTGATGTCAATGTGATAGCTGAGTTGTCTTTATTTCAATATGTGAAGCGATATTGTTTATTTTCTATGTTTTCTATGAAATAAGTACTTTATTAATCCCTCAATATGGAAATAAATGTTTACATTTGGTTATAATTCAATACTCAATGGGCCTGAACTCCACACAGTGAGGGACCTGGCACTCGTTAACAAATAAAGACGATTCACTTTTCTGCTTCCTCAGCCTGAGATCGTCTAAAGAACATTTAGTTTACTCGAGACTTTTCCTTCCAACAGGTCACGTTTGGGGTAAAGGGAATAGGAGTACGCCTGGGACATTTGGGGATTTCTTGGGTTGAATTTGAAAGTTTAGAACCAAGTCCCAATCAAGTTTGAGAGGAGAAATGAGTTTCTCGCGTCTCGTGTAATTAAACATTTTGAAAAGGCCTGGGGAGCCGAGAGGTCGCCTCTCGAGTGAACCGGCCCTCGCCGTTCCCTGATTGGTCGACACACAGCGGCCAGACGCACTCCATTTCATTTCATTCCAGACAAACATTTCCCAGTTCTCTCTCCTCCCACCGGCGGCAAACCCTGGAACGTGGACACGGTGACGCAGGTTGTAGTCACGCTCTTTCCTTTTCCCAACCTCCAACCACAACAACACCGCCGGTCTCCCGCAGGAAACAGAGGGTTCCTGTTGTTGAGCCGGGCGCCATTGTTATCCTGACGGCGCTCTGACAGTACACGCTCTCTCTCTCGCTCGCTCTCTCCATCTCTCACTCTCTTTCTGTCTGCTTTTCTCTCTCTCTCCATCTCGCTCTCTCTCTCTCCTTCTGTCTGCTTTTCTCTCTCTCTCCATCTCTCTCTCTCTCTCTCTCTCCTTATGTCTGCTTTCCTCTCTCTCTCTCTCTCGCTCTCTCTCTCTCCTTCTGTCTGCTTTTCTCTCTCTCTCTCTCTCTCTCTCCTTATGTCTGCTTTTCTCTCTCTCTCCATCTCTCTCTCTCTCTCTCTCTCCTTCTGTCTGCTTTTCTCTCTCTCTCCATCTCGCTCTCTCTCTCTCTCCTTCTGTCTATTTTTCTCTCTCTCTCTCTCCATCTCTCTCTATCCATCTCTCTCTTTCTCCTTCTGTCTGCTTTTTTCTCTCTCTCTCTCACCATCTCTCTCTCTCCCTCTCCATCTCTCTCTCTCTCTCTCTCTTTCTCTCCCCATCTCTCTCTCTCTCTCTCCCTCTCTCTCTCTCTCTCCTTCTGTCTACTCTCTCTCTCTCTCTCTCTCCCATCTCTCTCTCCATCTCTCTTCTCTCTCCATCTCTCTCTCTCCCTCTCTCTCTCTCTCCATCTCTCTCTCTCTCCCCATCTCTCTCTCTCTCTCTCAGTCTCTCTCTCTCTCCATCTCTCTCTCTCCATCTCTCTCTCTCTCCTTCTTCTGTCTCTCTCTCTCTCTCTCTCCATCTCTTCTCTCTCTCTCCATCTCTCTCTCCTCTCTCCATCTCTCTCTCTCCTCTCTCTCTCTCTCTCTCTCTCCCTCTCAGTCTCTCTCTGTCTCTCTCTCTCTTTCTCTCCTGTCTGCTTTTCTCTCTCTCTCTCCATCTCTCTCTCCTTCTGCTTTTCTCTCTCTCTTCCTCTCTCTCCATCTCTCTCCCTCTCAGTCTCTCTCTCTCTCTCTCTCTCTCTCTCCATCTCTCTCCTGTCTGCTTTTCTCTTTCTCTTTCTTCCCAGCTCTTGCTTCACACCCTTGAGGTATTACACAGTCATTACCTAGCCAACTTGTGTTCCCCATATATCCTTTAATAGCACACATTCTTATCTGGACCTTTCCCTCGACTAATATTGACAACAGCAGATAGCACCCCCCCTCCCCCCCTCCCCCCCTCCCCCTCCCCCCTCCATTACCACGGGTCCTCATCTCGGCCTTGTGGGCGGAGTCACGCCGTCACTCGTGTGTCTCGAGGATCACGGTTCTCCTCTTCCAGCGCTCCATCTCTGCCGATCCCTCTTTCCTCATATTCCTCCTGCCTACGCCGCCTGCCCCCTGTGGGAACCGGCATGCAGTGAAGGTGTTTGGGGGATTGAGGAACAGTCTGGATAAGCAACAGCTGGATTTAATGCACCATTAAGGTCATTGGTTGTCTGCTGCACCTGCAATCTGATTTCACCCCCTGCCCCCCCTGCCCCCCACCCCCCTGCCTGAACCTCTCCCTGTCTGCTCCCGCCTCCTCTCCCTGTTACCCTCTCCTCTTTCGTCCACATTCTCAGCTCTCCCTTTCTTTTTCATTTCTGGCCCTCTCAGCTTTCTGGCCCTTGTCCTGTCAACTATGAACACCCCCAGTTCTTCATCGGGGGGTAACTGCTGCCGCTGTTTCATCTCTCTCTGTTTCTGCCTCCCTGCATCCCCGTCTCCTTTTCTGTTTCACTCTCCCTCTCTCTCTCTCTCTCTCTCTGTCTCTCTCTCTCTCTCTCTCCCAGTCATTCTCTCTCTCTCTTCGCCCCTCCCGCTCGCAGGCTGTTGTGTTGTGTCTGCCAGGCCTTCTTCCAGGCCGGAGCGCAGGTTTCCTGAGTACTGGAAGGGAACAGGAACTGGCAGCGAGGCGCACTGAGAAACGCCAGCTCGCCTGTTCCCACTGAGCGTCTCCATGGCGACGCAACACGCGCCGATGTCAGGATGCAGCACGTCATTCCACATGGATGCAGTTTCATCAAAAGCCATCTTTTTTTGCAATTTACCACTTTATTTCAGTGACCACAATTGTAATCAATAATTCATGATTCATGTCATGTCTAGCAACGGTACGCCGAAGACTGAGTTAGCATTCTAATCAATTCTTGATCAATCATGAAGTATAATCTTTAGCGGCAGCATTTTAGTGTCTCAGCTGCTTGTGAGGAGTCAAGCGTGTAAACAGGAGCAGACATTCAGGCCTCAGCGTGTGCGTCATGGCCGTCATACAAAAGCCACACGGCCGCTATTCACAAGTAAAAGCATCTTCGAGCGACATCGCAGACTTGGAACGTTAATTGTTGTTTTTCAGGATTTTAAGATGTATATCTCGCCTATAACAGTCTCCGTAAACAGAGGCAGCAGGCGTCGCCCTCCGGCAGGCGCACAGATCGTCACTCACACCATTAACACTGGTGCAGACAAACATAAGCACCACCGTCCTAAGAATAACTCTGCATTTTCCCCTAAAGAATGATGTTTATTTCTCAGTGGCTCTTTAGTGCCTCTCCCCAACTTACTGAATGATGTTTACGTCTCCCACTCCTCCTGATTTCACCCTGGAGAGGCCTGTGCCCTCCGCACCTGGACAGGTCACCCCCTGAATGACCGGGCACGCCCAGACACAGAGATCAAACAGCAGTGTGCTCTCAAGGCCCCTAATGAAAGTGTGGTTGGATTCCTCACTTTGAAATAACATTAGTAATTATGGATAGCTTTCAGCTAGCGCTAATGGTAAATTCATTTCCAAAATGGCTTTTCTAAATTAAGAGGATGGCACAGAGAAACAATTAAAGGTCTAATGTGAATTAAAAGCCTGACTGGGGGCCTCATTATGGATTCAGTGAAAACAAATAGTTTTCTGTCTCTCAGCTAGTGTAGTTAATGCATCCGCCAACCGTCTAGGGCGTCGTTTTAATGAAAAACATAAACAGAGACAACGTTGAGATTGTCTAAGAATTATAATGAGGGAATGTTGTAATTCATCTTTCTGACCACGGTCTTCTCACTGCACCAACAGAGAAGAGGATATCTACAACAAAACAGGACACGTACAATAATGTTTGGATTTAGTAATACAATAGTAACATAAACAAAATAATATACACAGTATATTACACACATATATATATATATATATATATATATATATATATATATATATATATATAAAAAAAAATGTTTCGATAATAATGTCTACATGTTAATCCTGAACGTGTTTCAAAAATATATATACACACACGTGTGTGTGTATATATATTTATATATAATATATATATATATATATATATATATATATATATATATATATACAAATTCCTATATATGTATATATATATATATATATATATATATATATATATATATATATATATATATATATATATATATATATATATATATATATATATATATATACATACATGATTATAGATGTGTATATACAAAGATTTAAGCTTTCATTTAAAAAAGTTTGATTGTGAAAATGTAATTTTGCGAATAGTATGACACGAATGAATCAGGATTCAGTAGATGTGTTGTAATCTGTCGCAACACAGAACTGACTACATGTCCCATGAGGCGTCGCGGCCACGTCATAACACTGCGCTGAGCTGAGGTGGCTTTAGAGAGGTAAACACATCGGACTCTTTCTCCCAACCGTATGTATTGAAGGAAACGCTATTTAAATTAATACATATTTCCCTTTCGTATCCCTCGCACGGAGCTTTGTTCCCGCCGCCTCGCGCGCTCGCCGGTTGTCTGTCTCGCGCGTAGTCGCGTTGTATCCATCGACACGTCCACCAGCTAACACGGTGCCACATCCGCGATGCTAACGCTCATTTAACTGAACCCGTGTTGCGGTTTAACAGGCGACCGTGTTAACTGGTGACTTTTCTAGCCGAGCGCTTCCGTTGTTGTCGTAGTTACGACGTTTAATGTTATAATAGCGTCTCAAACCCTTTACATAATGATATGCTCGGCATTCACGAGGGCCGCTACGTGTGCTACGTCCAGCGGCCGTCTGTAACTAGGACGACGGCGGACGCGTTCGGTTGGACGTCGCCAGTTAACGCGGTCGCTTCTTCGCCCGCAGCCGCCTGACCGCCGGTTTGTGTCGCAGGTTGTTCGGCGCCAGCTCGTCATGACCAAGCTGGTGGAGTGGCTGCTGGGCGCGTCGCTGCTGGGCGCCGCCTGGGCCGTGGTGACCTTCGACCTGCTGGGGCTGCGCCTGCCCCCGGCCTACCGGGACGTGGCCTGGCCGATGCCCGCGTACCTGCTGGTGACGTTCGGCTGCTTCTCGCTGGCCACGGTGGGCTACAGGGTGGCCACCTTCAACGACTGCGACGAGGCGGCCCGCGAGCTGACGGAGCAGATCAAAGAAGCCAAAGAGGACCTGAGGAAAAGAGGCCTGAAGATGTAGGACTGCGGAGGACATTTGAGACATTTAGAGACATTTGAGAGACTAAGAGGAGTAGAACTGACGAGTTTTACACACGACCAAGCAACTGTACACAAACGCATCTTATTTAGGTTATGTGAAATGTGTTGGATGCAACTACTTGGCACTTCTTTTGTTGTTTTTGTTTCCAGCAGACATGATCAGAACATCCATCGTAATGACTCGTCGTTCTTCCAGATTAGATATTGATCAAATGTGCTTCAGAAAATTTGAAATTAACGGTCAGTTTGCACCGTGAAGATACATGTTTAGTATTCTGACTATTGAAAGACCTCTTTCGTTAGGTGAAGGATCTTTAACATCGCCAGTTACTGATTATCACACCCCAAACCAACGACAACTCTAAACACACGGTGATGTCTTGTGTTTTGCTCACTGTTAAATACCCCCGAGAGTCACTAGTCGGCTCAAATATCATCTGTAACAAGTTACCGATCAATAAAACGCCCACAAATGAAAGCAGAAGGTCACATTGGAACAATATCTCTCAATACTCTCTGGGGGTGGTTGCTCCTCTGTATGTACTAGATTGGATCCGTAAAGAAGTGTTCATGCCTCTGTCCGATGACTTGTGCCCCGAGGCGATGGCTGGAACTTAATTAAAGTGGAGTCTATTTTTCTGCAGTGCTTCTGCGTGCCGATGTGTTTGTGGGTTGAGGGCTAGCATGGGGTCAGGAGTTTATGAGAAGATGTGCATGAGTGCGCTGCGTATGTACGATGCATTCCTTCTCCGAGCATAACCTACACGGCCCGGGGGCTTCGTCAACTTCTCAATGCCTCCTTCTGTCAGGAGACAGATCTCTTTTGTCCCGTTTTGTAGTCGACGACATGAGATATACTTCAGACGGCATTTCATTTTCTTCCCTCACAAAGGGTTGCCGCATCGAGAGAATGTACGCCGAGTACGTCGCGCTGCACTAACGTGATGTTGGCCAATGCACTTCTTTTGTGCGCGCTTTAAAACGCTGCATATGCTCTCTCTCATCCAGTTCCCCCGCTGACACCAACAAAGCGCCGCCTGGCCAAAGGCGTCGTTACGGCGGTTCAAAAGCCCCCGTAACGTAAGAAGAAATGCAGAAGATTTAGCGATTCTCTGCACAAACAAGCGCTGCCTGTTGTGCCGTTTGGCTGCCGTCCCATCATGCTTTGCAGCGTCAGCCCGCGCCACCCCCCCCATGTGAACGTCTGCAAGCTGTTGCAAGAGCAGACTGGATGAAAGGCAACCTGTTATTTACCAGCAAATCTTCTCCTTTTGGCAATCACACCAAAGGCGTCCCTCGGCAGGCGGCGCTGCCTCGTAGCCGCGGGAGGAGAAGTTAAATCTCTTTTCTTTGTCGACGTCGTGCCCGCGTCTAACTTTTAAGACATCCGTCTGTTTTCACCCTTTAGGCTGTCAGGAAAAAGTGCAACTCGGAGTAGAACCAACGTTTACCCACCATGTCCCAGTGTGTGTGTGTGTGTGTGTGTGTGTGTATATATAGCTGCAGCACAAGTACTTGTGTTTTCCTGGTAATCCTTTGTCTTAAACACACAGTCTGCTTCATTCCAGACTTATCTCTCGACATGATGGCGAATGTAATCGAGTGTATTCTGATGCACAGCTGTCCCATGACAGACAAGCTTTTTGTCTTTTTCTTTTCCATTTTAAGTCGGAAAAACTGTAATTTACTCTTTAATCTTAACAAATAGAATATTTATATTTATTTATATATATATATATATATATATATATATATATATATATATATATTAGCTTGTGGTGAGTAGTATAACTAAGGTATTATAATACAGTAAACATACATTAAAAAAAGAAGGAAAACAAATATAACTTAAAAAAATATGGAATAATGGGAAATTATCTTAATAATATTAATTAAATGGAGCAGAAACAAAGCTTACCGCTGTTGTTGATTTTGCAAGTGAGTGGCAGCATAAGAGGCTGATATCTGATATACAGCAGCTTGAAGCTCTGAGCACAATCCATAATAATAATATCTATAGAGCAGTTTTGTTTCCCACGTATTTTATGTATTTTTTACGTTAATGATCTTATATCCCTGTAGGAATCAAACCTTCACAGTCCTTCATCCTTTTTAGCACTTATTAGATACTTTGAGCTATGAGATTATCTCCATCTGACCTGAAATAATACAAAAACAAATTGAAAATATAATCCTGGTTTGTTATGAATTACATACATTATTAATCCGTTCTTGAGCCCCACAGCTGTTCTGTAAACTCGTGATGTAACATGTCTAAGTGGCAACTCCAAAATCCCCTCGCTTCTCTTTCCCTTCTTGCAGTAGAGGGCCACTTAGCCGCGCCATTTTGTTTTGTCGTTGGCGTTCCGCTCCAGAGCGATGAGGTGAGAGGCGTCGGATGGATTGGGATCGGAGATGAACAACGGGAAGAACCCCGAAGGCCGCCGGGCCGCGGGTTAACTGGGCCTCCCGAGAGCCGGAGGAAACGGTGGCACGGAGGAGCGAATCCCCCCCGACTGGAAAGTGATAACCTATCATTTCTCTGCACAGAATTTCCCACATTCCACAGCAAAAACCTCAAACCCTCGCGATGGACACACAGAGGGCGAGTGGATGGTTTAAAGCGGCCGAGCAAAATACGAGTGTGGGAGTGAGAATGAATTTTACTTTTTTTTTAAGAAGAAGAAGAAGAAAAAAAAGGAAAGTGACCGAGCGACACGGACAGGAAACCAAAGCGCGAGACGAGTGACCCGAGCGAAAAGTGTGTCACAGGACTTTTTCGGGAAGAGCAGACCACACCCTGACCGCCACGAGGGCCGGGGAGCGGCGTGCGCCCCGATTGGCCGAGAGGCCGCGGCCGCCCCGCGGAGCCGAGGTGTTTCCTTCCCGTCGGCCGGCCCGCCCCAGCTGGCCTCTGAAGCGTTTACGAGCTCTGAAGCTGGACTCCTGCACAAGAGGGAATAAAGGAGCTTCCAAATATGCTGCTAAAATAAAATAAAACGCCGTGTCAGCCGAGCGTGAGTCATCGCTGGATACAAACATGACGTGAACCTGGTTTAAAAGTCACCCACGGGTTAGCCTCTTCTTCTTCGGCTGCTCATAAACGGCTGCTTTGATGCTCGCAGGACACCAGGTTCCCATCCCGTGGAGCACGGAGGCTTAGAAATGCTACAAATAGCTACAAAAGCATTAGGCAGCGTCCCAGAGGCCCCGGGAGGCAGATACTCCGGCTCCTCCGAGTGGGAACACATGCTGGCCGGCAGACAGGCGCTGCCCTTCAGAAAATAAACAGATAAGAGTTCAAAAGGAGTATATTATTAAAGTGTAACATATGATGTGTGTGACTGAGGAATGATGTGTCCCGGGCTTCACAGATGAACTGCAGACGGGAAGACACTTTACTCATGGCGAGAGGTCTTGGTGCTGATGGACCAGAGGGGAGGGGCTCGTAGAGTTGGGTCCGTCGGGAGACCGTTGACCACCATCTTTCCTGCCCGACTCGTGGTTCTGGAGGCAAAATAGTCTTTGAGGGACGTCAGAGACGGGAGCATCCGTGTAAATTCAGAGTGGCACAGAAATGTATAAGTGTGTGGTAGAAACTGAATGATAACTTTTGTAAGTTCTGCCTGGCAACCAGACTTTGAAAAACACAATTATGACTATGGGTTGGAGGTTCAATCCCCACCCTTTTGATGTGTCCTTGAGCAAGACACTTAACCCTGAGTTGCTCCCTGTAGCTGCTCTACGGTGTGTGAATGTAACAGGATTGCAAGTCGCTTTGGATAAAAGCGTCAGATAAATGACGTGTAATAATAATGTAATAATAATGTAATAACAATTAAACTCTTGGCAGCTTCAATCCGCCTCTCAGCAGAGCCGATGGTACGTACCACACGGAGATGGAGGAGCAGAGGATGGACTCCATGATAGCAGTGTAGCAGTGCACCATCATTGTCTTCTGCTGAGCCTTCTTTGTGATGGAGCTGATGTTCAGCTCCCATGAGGGATTAACCCTCCTGGGTTAATACAGCAGGAGGGCACCACGGCGTGGACGGGGGCGCCACACAGGCGGGTGGGGGCGGGTGGGGCTGCGTTCTTCCCCTCTAAGTTGCTAAGTCCGCACCAGGTCACCAGATGGTGAGTCTCCCACCTGTAGGCGGATTCATCCCCACCGGAGATGAGTCCGATGAGGGCGGAGGCGTGACTGAGTCCAGAGATGCGGTGATGGACGAGTCGCCGTGCCAACCCCATAATCTGAGTTGTGAATGTTCTCGCTGCTTCTCACGGCCTCATCGCGATGTTAGCACACACACAATGTTGACTCGGCTCTCGCTCGATTAAACGCTGATGTGCAATACACAGATGATGCCTTGTTGGTTGGGAAGTGTTTGCACAGTATTTCGTTTTGTCAACACATTCCACTCGTCGAACTCACAGGAGCACCACAAGAAAAGTCCGGGGATCGCCCAAGTCCGTATGATCCATCCTCTGGTGGGCAGCCAAACCACCAAGTGGATGCTCACATGCACCAACAACACACCCACGGAGGGAACGCTTCTTCGTCCGCTCAGGTAGACATCATAGCTTTACATGTTCTGCTATATTAATGTTCAGAATGGGAAGTAAAGCTCTTAAAGACGGCGTCTGCTGCACGATGAAAAAGATTTTCAACCCTTTTCTTAAGCCGGCCTGCTGTTGGCGGGGCAGTGTGTGTGACGATCACCGGGGCTCAGTTGGGAGGGAAACTGCTGACTATCATTTGAGGAAAGGTCAAAGTCAGGAGATCAGAATCTCTAGCTTAGATTTTTTTTTTACAAAAAACGGGGCAGCAGGGTCAGATTAGGCAGATGAAATGAAACGGGCTGGAGAGACGTCCACAAAACAATCTGGCGGGAAATTAGTTGACGGCATGTTCTGAGAAAGTAGCTTGAAATAGAGTTGGAGATGAAGCAGATGAAGAACCACAAGAGGAGGTGGACTTCGTGGCAGTGTGGAGGATTTAGTGGTTCGGTTGCAGATTGCATCCAACTGGATATCTCTCCGCTCACGACTCCCTTCACTTGCAAAGCTGGTCAGACGTTAGCCGCAGAGTGCTAACGTGACAGCGCTAGCCGTGGCTCCTGCAGACGGTCCGGTCCGGACGGCCTCTGAGCGAGCCGGACCACGGCACCGCGGCGTTCATCTCGGGGCCGCCTGAAGACGCAGAAGGCGTCTCTGGAGCGGCGTTTGGTTTGTCCGCTCTGGGCTTCCGTCAGGGTTGCCAGGTCCGCGCTTTTCCCGTGGAATTGGGCTACTTTTGAAGTGTTGCCGCGGGTTGAATTTGTTGTCCGCTGGTTCGGGTAGACCTATTTTGCATGCAAATTTAAATGAATATCTTTAAATAAAATATAATTACTGCTTTTAATGCTCGCATACTAAACATTTGGTGTTACTTTGTAGATATTATAATACAATGACTTTCCCATCTCAGGGGAGGCATCATGATGGAGTTTTGCTTGGGCTGGTTTTGGGCTGGTTTTGGGCTGGTTTTGTCACACAGACCTGGCAACCCTGGCTACCGTAGCAATATGGCGGTGACAGGGCCGACTGCATGAGGAGGCTCTGTGTGGAAATAAGCGGCTCGTTCCAAAACACAACGATTCCTTATACACTTATGAAAACATAGTTATTCATATTATATTCAATTCCTGCTGATACATCCGTTTAAAGGTAACTGGAAATGCTACTAACGGCATGCTTATTGAATAGAGTGAAATAATCCCAGTTATTTCGGTACCTATTGATGTCATTCTGAAACATTCTTTACTTTAATACAAAACATGTTTCTGTTTTTCTTGTTTCGTACAAAGGGAGGAGAAATGAGTCATTTCTGGCAACCTGAATTGGAAATAAAGCAACAGCTCGAGCAGCGCAAGGAACGCATTCGACATGCTGCTGATGTCATTTCCTTTTAATTAAGGAGATTGAAAGAGTCTTTGCGGATTCTAGAAATACTTTGGGAGCTGCCCCTTCATGCATGAAGATATTGTCATGGTAATACACGAGAGGAACCAACGGAGGTTTGATGATAATAATTGGATTCACGCTCACTTTGCTACCGCTTGTAATGCGTCTGATTTACGAATTTGAGCTTTAAAGTCTTACGCCGGCATAATGTGGACAGGGTCCGTACACTTGTTGACCAGTGGACTTCCAGGACTTTTCCAGGACTTTAAACCACATGTCCATGACCAAACTGAAATCTCGGTTTATACATGAAAAGTGAGAACATTTAGTATTTAAACTGTGAATTCCAAAGCATACAGTATACATCTAATGAAACAAATGTATTAGAGACAATATTTTATTTAAAGAATATACATTTGCTTCGAACTTTCCAGTTAAGGTGCGTTCACTTCACGCGGGGAAAAAAGAAAATGTCGCCGCTGGTGTTCTGTCATTTCATGCTACTTGTCCAGAACCGATACCTTGTGGTATTGCGCATGCGCCGAGTCGATTTTCCGAGTTTGTTTGCCACGCCCATAATGTTTTGCACCCTGTCGATGCACGTCTGATAACGGGGAGTGACGTCCTCAAAATCCAGATTATTTCCTAGTTAAAAGTACATTCAGCATGTATATTGTACAGGTAGTAATAATATGTAGTAATGACATGTAGATTAATGAGTGATAAACAGTTGATATTTCTTTTGTGTCAACAAATTATTGTAAACATGAGTTTGTTCACATTATCATAATAAAGCACTGGTTTATCATTAGGGTATTTAGTGTTGAAGATAAACACTTTAACAGTGAAAAGTGAAACATTGAACTTTGAAAGAAAAGCACATTGTGATAGTACAATAACATCCTATCAGATAGGGTAGCATGAATCGATACACACCTATCGGTTTATGCAGCGGGTAGCACATTCTGACAAGGCAGCAGAAAATGACAGAACACCGGTATGAGAGGTACGCCGGCTATATTTTGAGTCTTTCTTTCTAAAACACATTCATTATTTCAAACTCGGCGTAAATGAACAAGTGAATTTAACACATTTCCATGACTTTTCCAAAACTTGTGATTTAAGTTTTTTCCATGACTTTTCCAGGCCTGGAAATGAACATCTTAAAATTCCAAGACTTTTCCAGGTTTTCCATGAGCGTACGAACCCTGCTGGAGATTTCAATG
>CM070106.1:362500-380000 GCA_036178185.1 Liparis tanakae | reverse complement strand
GCGCATCTTTTTTTACACAAACTATCTGGTGGAAGTCCACAAGGAAATAATGTGAGCCACAGTTATTAAATAGATTGGTTTTAATGCAGTAGTAGTAGTAGTAGTAGTAGTAGTAGTAGTAGTAGTAAGTAACAATGTTATTACCACAGGTTGACCCCTAGGTGTCGGTAGTATTCGCTGTGTGGATGTGTTTACACACTGAACCCAGACTTCCAACAAAAAGGTGAAAAAAGTGTTTACACCATGAGCCTTGTTTACACAACAAACACAATGCGTAGTTTCAGAGATAATATCGGACTGCTTACTAAATCTTCCACATCCAAACACACAGACACCGTTGGTGCATTGAATGTCACCAAGACTTGACAAACAAGTCTGGAGCACACACACACGCACACACACACTGCAGTCTGCACTGGTAAATCGGTATTAATGCTTTTGTCATCCTGTGATTTCTCTGTGCGGTCGAGAAGAGGAGGAGCCAGGGAAGTCTGCTGCGGAGATAAGGAAGCGGCGGGTTGCCGGGGGGCTTTGATCAGAGGAGAATCCAAAATACAGACTGAGATTTGACAGCATAGAGGCGGGGTGTGTGTGTGTGTGTGTGGGGGGGGTGTGGATCTCAAAATCCTCCTCGGTGCACGACGGTAGAACAACAACCGCAATGGTAACAATTACACTTCCGCCAATATGCGCGTTCCCTTCCTTCAAATGTCTTCCTCCCTCTCAGAGTCCAGACCTCTTTTACCTCTTTTACCTCTTTTACCCCGTTCAGTCTCGCGTGTGTCGGTGGGAACCGGATGGTTTATTGTGCAGACAGGATACGCCGTTTCCCCGGTAGAAGCCAGGAAGTGCAGCACTTCCTGCAGGAAGTGCAGCACTTCCTGCAGGAAGGCAAAAGCCGATTCCGTCTGACGCAGTCAATAAAAAGAGCCAATGGCCGCCACGAGTGGGAATGTTGAACGGATCAAAATCTGCTTTTTGGGGTCAGGGGGGTAACTCCTGGGAATGCGGTGGAGGAGTTAAAGTCTTCCTACAGACCGTAGAGATCAGGAACGTCAACACACCTCATTGAGCCGCGAGCCCGCATGAGGAGATTACCATCGCGCTGTACACTCGCTCAGAGTGTTCACTCCACCGCACAGATTACAGCGTCAGATTAGACGGCGCTGGGAGGACAATGCGAGAAGAAGATGGGGATAGACGTAGGAATTTGCTGAAGAGAAGGAGGCGGGCAGTTTGGAGCGAAGGCTGGATTAGGAAGTGAAAGTAGGAAACAGAGATGTTTTTTCAAGGAAACGAGCTTCGGTTCAGATTACATGGAAATCGTAGAAATCTATCGTGTCCGCCTAATCACCGCCGCTCACAACCCATCTCATCTTTCTTCTCGGAACATGCACATGCCTCGCAAACGGGCGCGAGAACCTGTTGGAGCTCTCCGACTGGCTCTACCGCTTCCACTTCCACCGCCTCGGAGAGCCACTCCACGGGAGGAGGAGGAGGAGGAGGAGGAGGAGGAGGAGGAGGAGGAGGAGGAGGAGGAGGAGGAACAGACGGACCGACACGCGAAGACGGGTAAACCCGTTTGCTGGGAGGACGAGAGCGCTGGAAGAAGGACGCTTTGAGGAAGAGGAAGAGGGCTGGAAGAAGGACGCTTTGAGGAAGAGGGCTGGAAGAAGGACGCTTTGAGGAAGAGGAAGAGGGCTGGAAGAAGGACGCTTTGAGGAAGAGGGCTGGAAGAAGGACGCTTTGAGGAAGAGGAAGAGGGCTGGAAGAAGGACGCTTTGAGGAAGAGGGCTGGAAGAAGGACGCTTTGAGGAAGAGGAAGAGGGCTGGAAGAAGGACGCTTTGAGGAAGAGGGCTGGCGGGGCGCGTGAAGGGAAACGGGCAACGGGCCTGGTGACGGCTCGGGCCACAGATGCCAAGAACGATAACAAATTCCACACCTCTTAGGATGCTCCTCCCCCTCCCCCCCCCCCTCTCCAGAGTTGGAGGTGAGGAAGTTGTTGTTGTGTGGTGACTTGTCCTAAGACTTTCAGTGCCAGTCTGACCCTGTGTCATTCTGAGCATCTGATAATAAAAGACTTGAAACTTGAGGAAATAAAAGCAGGGTTCTTACACATTTTGACTGGTGGATTTCCAGGACTTTAAACCAAATTTCCAAGACCAAACTGAAATCTCGTTATAAACATGAAAAAATAAAAAAAAGTTGTGTATTGAGAGCTCACGCCAGCTTATATTTCTAATGTGTTTTTCTTTAAAAAACATATTAATTATTTCAAACTCGGCATAAATCAACACATTTCCATGACTTTTTCCAAAACCTTTATGATTGAAGTTTTTTTCCATGACTTTTCCAGGCCTGGAAATGACCATTTTAAAATCCCAGGACTTTTCCAGGTTTTCCGTGACCGTACGCACCCTGTAAAAGACTGAAAAGGGACAGCTTGTAAAAGTTGAGATAAAAGCGGATAAAGGAGCGAAGGGGGAAGAGAGTTTCCCAGAGGCGGAGCGGCGGCCGCGTGAAGAGGGGCCGGCCTGAGTGGCAGCCGGCATTCAGGGAGCGCCGCCGCGACAGAATGACTGACAGACTGATAGAGGCCGCGCCACTTCATCACATCGCGACCTCTGACCCCCGATCGGTCACATCCGTTACTATTCTCTTTCTGTGGCTCACCGTGAAGACGGTTCCCCAATTTGTATGGGGAGCGTCACAAATAAACCTTATTGACGGGATAAATGCCACACAGGAAACATTCACACGGAGGAAACCTTGGATGAGACCCATCGGACCCTCATCGGACCCTCATTGGACCCTCATTGGACCCCCATTGGACCCCCATCGGACCCCCATCGGACCCTCATCGGACCCCCATTGGACCCTCATTGGACCCCCATTGGACCCTCATTGGACCCTCATTGGACCCTCATTGGACCCTCATTGGACCCCCATCGGACCCTCATTGGACCCTCATTGGACCCCCATTGGACCCCCATCGGACCCCTCGCAGCCCAAAGAGCATATGTGACATTTCGGAAGCGTATTTTTCCGTTTCGTCCGAGTCTAAAAAGCTCATAAGAAAAACACAGCAGAGCAGCGGAGCTTCAAAAAGTGATGATGAGGGTGATGTCAAAATCAACATGTGCACCAGAGAGAGAGAGAGAGAGAGAGAGAGCCATGAAACGGTTAACAGGCTCGCAGGACTGGAGACCACAGTACCCAGTTAGAACAGGAACGTGGCCAAGCAGAGGGGGAGGGGGAGGTGCTGGAGAGAGAGAGAGAGAGAGACAGGTACAAAGCAGAGGAGGAAGAGGAGGAGAGGGGGGGTACTCATGCTCTGTCAGCAGGAGAAAAGGGGGAAAGGGAGGAAGGAGCAGATTATTGGAGTCCGAGGGCTCCTGGGACACGTTAACATCAATCACCACCGTGTGGCACATGTGTGTGTGTGTGTGTGTGTGTGTGTGTGAGGCGAGTGTGTGTGTGTGTGTGTGTGTGTGTGTGTGTGTGAGGCGAGTGTGTATACGAGTGTGAGTCACACCAATCTGGTGATGTTGTGAATGCTCGAACACACACACACACACACACACACACACACTATACAAAAGACACGTACACACACTGGCACGCGGGGGCCTGAAGCCACTGGGCGCTGAGCCTCCTTCTGGGAAGCGGCCGGTGATTAATCTGCTAATCATGGTGGAATATGCCTAAATATGAACTATTGATAAACTCTGTCAGATTGAATGTATTTTAACTCTAATCTGTCTTCTGGTCACATGACATCTATTGTTCTGTCCATCCTGGAGAGGATCCTCCTCTGTTCTCTCCTCAAGGGTTCTTCCCTTTCCCCCTGAAGGTTATTTGGGAGTTGTTCCTGGTCCGATGTGAGGTCAGAGGTCAAAGGTCAGGATGTCTATGTGTACAGACTGTAAAGCACTCTGAGACACATTTGTAATTTGTGAAACTGGGCTCTACAAATAAACTGAACTGAATTAATCAGACACAAAAAGTTACAAACATGGGAACGAGTGGAGAGGTCAGTCACGCTGGAGCAGAGCGGCCCTCAGAGTACAGGCAGGGCGAGCTTGGAAGTCACACACACACACACACACACACGTGTACCTATACACGTGTGTGTGTGTGTGTGTGTGTTGCTAGATCCCTCAACGAACACACAGAGTAAAAGGAAGTGCCCCCCCCCCCCCCATGCAGCGCAGTGATCCATCTGAGATCGATCTGACTGACGACAGCTTTCTCACCGACAAGACGGAACAATAAGGGGGGGGGGGGGGGGGGGGGGAAATCACATCTTAGGAGGTCAACACGCCGGACGGGTCGGGGGGGGTCAGAGGGCGGCGGAGTGGCGAAGAGCACCGAGTGGAAAACGTCCCACGACTCTGGGCTTTTTCCACGAAAACAGGATTAAGAGTAGTCCAAAAACAGAGGGGAGATTTAGCAATGTCGTAGTCATAGCAAGTGCAAAAGGGTGGATTACTAGTGTACACACACACACACACACACACACACACACACACACACACACACACACCCCAGCGTGATCACGGCCGTTCCACCGCGGGGGGAAACAACTGAACGCCTTTCCATCTGGGACTTTCCGTCAGACTTCCAGGGATCTGGCGCTGGACTCGTGACCTTTAGGACAACTGTAGCTCCAACCACCGGGGGAACGGCGGTTTAATGAAAGTTATTGAATATCTGCTGGTTTCTAAACCAAGACAGGACATGTGTGCAGAGAGAGAGAGAGAGAGGGAGGGAGAGAGGGAGAGAGGGAGGGAGGGCGACCTGATGGCTTTAGATGGCGTTGTCAGCGGCGGTGATGGAGTCTGGCCCGGTGGGCGTGTTTGTGTGCGTGTAGAAGTTTGTTTGTGGCTGTAAACTTAACTCTCCTCGTCTCCGCCCCCCTGGCCACCTTCAAACATAATTCTAATTGACCCCCACTT
Organism: Liparis tanakae; assembly: GCA_036178185.1. Taxonomy (NCBI): domain Eukaryota; kingdom Metazoa; phylum Chordata; class Actinopteri; order Perciformes; family Liparidae; genus Liparis; species Liparis tanakae. The sequence continues at coordinate 375,041 of CM070106.1, read as the reverse complement.
ATTGTGAATGGCCCCTAACCCCCCCCCCCCCCCACACACACACACAAGTTGAGCTCCGAGTCCTCCTCCCCTGAGCCATCCATCTCTCCCCCACAGCGTGACCTCCTGGGCCGGCCTCGAGTTACCTCCTCCGTCTCTGTCACACGCCATTATTACTCGCCTTACCACCTGAAATATGAACACGCTGTCTCCCTGACGGACACGTGAACCTCATGTGATCGCTCTGGATTTAGGAGACAGCGCACCTCCCACTCCAGGTTCGGACGCTATGATGTTTCAGCACGTTGTACGTGAGTCAAACCCCCAAAAGAACACTAACATATAACCCACATGCAGGGGTGGGAACAGCCTTCCCTGAAGGATTACAGCTCCTCGGATGAAGATCCATCACCATCCAACAGAACAGAACTGAACACAGACTTCTGACCTGTTTTATGAAGATATGACAATATGAAACTATCGTTCTTACAATGAATAACTCACATACACACGTGTGCACCAGGAGTCGAGATAAGGAAGTGTATTTTAGTATTCATATATCCCACTCATGAAGTCCTGAAATAAAGAGAAAAACAACCATCTAAGAAACACACCCACCAAATTAAAAGCAGCTCTCCTCCCTCAGGAGGAACTCTGTTGTCCAGATAAATAGATGATGCAACTAATCCCGCACCATAGGTACACCGATTGTGAAACGGATTACATCTCAACAGGTTAGACACATTATTACAGGTAAACAGCACCATAATAACAGGTTCGAGCCCAGAGAGCGGGAGGGGGAGGGGAGGAAGGAGGGGGAGGAGGGGGGGAGACTCCCAACTGTCCTGCATTATCATGACAACCGCAGCCAGTTGCCTCCATCGCAAATTCATCAAAGTATCTCTGAATAGGCATGAGGGACTATTCACGCGCATCCGGAGCGCATCGTGTAATCTGACTTCAGGATTAGGAGGAAAGTTGATTGTTTTTACATTTCAAGATGTGAAAGAAGAGTCTTTTCTTCTTCTTCTGTGGCATCGGCACATACAACAAGTGAGTGCAGAGGTGGATTCGAGAGCACTGCGTGAGCGTGGGGATCCCGCGTGAAGAGATGACTCACTTGGGGTTCGTGCTGTTCCAGTAGACGCTGTGCCGCTCCGCGGACGCCAACCGGGCGCAGACGCTCACCAGGAAGCCCGCAATCCAGAGCAGATCCATGGCGGAGGAGTGGAGGCGCGCAGAGAGGACGCACAACTCAGGTAGGAGTTTGTTGTGCGAACTAAACAAGCGACAACAAAAGTGGAAAGCAGCTCGTCCACGCAGCGCGAGACTGCACGAGGAGGAGAACACTTTGCGCCAGCAGTGAACGCGCAGTAGAAGAAATACGCGCGGCAGTAACAGAAAAAGCACGCAGCACACCGAAGAGAAATCAGGTTAACTCGACAAATCCGTAGTCAATGAAAGCCCGAGCTGCGTGGGGACTGCTTTTGTCAAACGTCCACAGCCGCGAGCCCCGCCCCTTTACCGCAGGGGACCAATCAGAGGGCGGTCCGAGAGCCGCGAGCTCCGCAGCTTTTCTCTGCGTGTCGGCCTGCTGTTCAACACAATAGTACAACTGCATCGTGGAGTGTGTGTCCGAGTGGGTCCGCAGACACGGTCCAGACATGTTACGGTAGATATGTGCAGTATTATACCTGCAGGTCAAATGTCCGCGGGGACCTCATCGTACTCAGAGAAAAGTACACGTTCAGTTAAACCACAACATAAGGGGCATGTTAATGCGTGTTAATTGTGAACACTGCTATTCTGTTGTCTTTAATACCTTCTTATATTCATCTTGATACTAAATATACATGTAACCAGAGTCACATGAGTCTGATGTTTTAAAGCAGGACATCACTCACCATTTAGTCATATATATGTATGTTACTTTGGTGCATGTATAATAAATAATCCACTTTATTGCACTTGCAACATGTAAATAAACCTTTAAGCACTTTTTACACGCAACGTATCGTACAATGAAACCTGCACATTGAGAGCTGTAACTCCTGTTTCCTTGTATCTGATGTGAGGCATTACGTTTCACCTTTGTTCAAGTTGTTATGTCCAATGTCGAATGCATTCAAACTATTTCTCTTATCTATCACTGGAGTGCACCACCCTTTTGAGTCCTGGTTGAGCAACGTCTGGTTTGTTTGCACAATGATTTCTTGAAGGGAAGTTGTTATTTCTATCTTACAGGGCTCTTTTTCCACTATGTGTAAATCTTATTTTCACTGTGTTCATTCGTAATATCAACGTGGAAGCAATTACACCTTAACTACGATAAGTCCTTGAGTCTCTGAAATAAGCTTCCTGACCCGTACAACTTAGATAGTAAAATACAAAGACTGTACCTTCAGCTGGAACCTCATAACCTCGTCGCTGAGACTTTGAATCCCGATTCTCATTTTCTGTTCCATTGACATGAATAATCTGCTTCCAGCCCAGCGAGCCGTGTTGCCCGAGGCGGTTTCAAGCCTGCTTCTGCTCGACATGGCACTTTATTAGCTCTATGCCCGCTTAGCAGAACAGCAGCTTTCAACGATATCACAGCAAACAACAACAGCAAAAGAAATGAGAGAAAAAAGAGGTGCAACCATTGGGGACGATACATTTAAAAAGCTGAGCGTTTAGACTAGAGCATTGACACCTTTTCCAGACGCACAAATCATTGACGTGAAAACTCTGCAGGTATTTGATCCATATTCAAGAAAGCATTGAAGGGAGGCAGAGAGCGGTACGCTCTCCCGATGAAACACTCCAACTAAACGTGGGCTCGGGGCCCGTGCAGCCCTGAGATGTAGCCTTTAAGATGTTATGTTTTGGTAAAAGTCATCTCATATCAGGTTAGCCACAGGAGACAGTGCACGAAATGTGAGCCGGCTGTGGCTGTCACAGAGGGCCTGGCCTTTTCACAAGATGATTAAAATGTCAGGAATACTACTGACTGCAAATCCCCAGTTTATCTGACAGTTTAATTGTCACAGTGCAATTACATACCTTTCACCTGCTGCAAGCAGATTAGAGCCACATTAATATCTTTACATCTCTGGGCTGTGCTGTCCTCTGTGAAAAATCTGCTCAAACAGACACCCACACTATTGTGTCAAGTGTTTTACAGGAAGCCTATACTTTTACTGTTTACTTTATGCAGACGCCAGTCTGGCTATTACAGGAAATGTAGTCGATGTTCTATGCGGTTCTGAGTATAGTCACAGTTCAAGCAATCTGCATAAAATAAATTCAGTCCGAACTGACAAACCATTTCAGATCTAACGGTACAAATTCAGAAAGGCACATATATATATGATAATTCGGTGCTACTCGGTGTCAAGCAGGTTGTCCAAAATAATGTGTTTTGTATTCATGAAGAGCGCTCATCCCGGCGGATACATTTTTTAGAGTCCAATTGTTTTTTCTGGCTTGGTGCGAAGATAAAAGGGGTGTGAGAGACTGCCAACATAATTGTCATTTGCATTGCAATAGAACATTTGTTGTGGAAAAGCTTCCGCCACGCCGCAGACATTTATGTCAAAACTCTATCATGAGTAGACCTTTCATTGGCAACCGGAGATACGGAGGGAATAAATATAAAGTTGAAGTGGTACAAAACTGCAACTCAGCCCTGATAGATATATATATATATATATATATATATATATATATATACATACACACATACACGGATATACGTATATAATTTTATATATAATATATTATTTATATATATATATATTATATATATATAAATGTATGTATTAAATATATATTATATGTATATATATATGTACATATATATATATGTATATATTTATTATATATTATATACATATATATAATATACATAGATATACTATATACACATTATATATATATATATATATATATATATATACATATTCTTCAACAGACAGATACACAAATGGACCTCTGTTGCACGTTCACATCAACAGAACCCTATCCACCAGCGAGTCTGTTCTGTGGCATGAAAATCAGATATAGGAAAATGATAGGGAAAGCTCCCTCAAGTAGGCATGGGAACTGACTGTCCATAATTATTTTTGTTCCCATCCATTTTAACCAGCATAATTAGATGATGTCAGAGTTGCACTTTCTGTGATCCTGAAAAGAGAAATCAAAACAAGGAGGACTTTCCCCTCGAAACGCTCTGAGAAGTGTAAAGAACATTCTCTTCAGTACGTGGACAACCTACACATGCTCTTAATGGTCTCTCTGCCAGGCGCAAGTAAGCATGCAGGACAATTGTGTGTGTGTGAGTGTGTGTGTGTGTGTGTGTGTGTTGTCTTGCTTGCTTTTCTCGGGCCACAGTACATCTTGCATACTGGTACCATCTGTCTAACATTTCTCTGTGTTCATTCATGACTGTAAAGCTGAGTCTTCCCTCCTCTAAAGGAGCCGGTCGCTGAAGAATGTCATCAACCATTTTGCTTCAGGAGCAACAGATGGGCTGAAAACGAGCCTTATCTAGTCCTCCGCAGAGCACATCCACACATGACCTCATCTACAATCGGACTATCTGCAGGTTTATTTAATGGATGTGTTATGACCCACAAACCCCTGCATGTTGACTGTACGAGTCGTTTGGGCGTGGAGAGAGCTCAGCGTGTTCCCACAACACGGCGTTCCTCAAGTCAAAGAACACGACTACAGACGTGTGTTCTTCTGGTCCTGGGAGCCCAGACTCGGGAGGACGGAGGACGGTCTCTCTGGATGGACCAGCAGCTGACTTGATGACGTCACCACATCAGCTGTTCTTCTCCTGAGTTTATTCTAATTATTCACTGTAAAGTATGTTTTACAGTCAAATAAACAAAACGTCCTAAAATGACATTCCTGACTCAACAACAGTATTGATTAAAAGTCATCTGTCAGTTGTTTATTTTCTCCTCCGCTATTGTTTCCGGTTGCTGGTGAAATGCATTCTGGGATATCTGCTGGCCAGAGTATGCACAAGTCTCCTCTGATGCATGCTGGGTAAAGTGGGAGGAGCAAGTCACATCCGGGCATTTTGACTGTGAAGAGAGAGAAGAGAACTTTGAATGTGAACATGTACCTGAGACTGATGAGGAGACAGGACACAAGGACACAAGTAGAGGAAAGGACACAAGGAGAGGAAAGGACACAAGGAGAGGAAATGACTCAAGGAGAGGAAAGGACACAAGGAGAGGAAAGGACTCAAGGAGAGGAAAGGACACAAGTAGAGGAAAGGACACAAGGAGAGGAAAGGACACAAGTAGAGGAAAGGACTCAAGGAGAGGAAAGGACGCACAAGTACGCAGATTGAGAAACGGCCGTGGTCTCATGTGCAGAGACTCGTCTCCAGTTCGCTGGTTGCCACTTTCTCTCTTCTGGCTCTCCGGCGTGGCCGTTACAGGAGAGATGTGTGGCCCCTTCAGAGTACAGCTGTTGGGTTTAAGTACAGACTATCATCACGCTCCCATCCCCAAACAACACCTCGCCGTCTGCTTACACAGGAGGACCGAGTCGGTGTGAACCGAGCCGAGCTCCGGCGTTGCTCCTGAAGCCTTTCACCGGTGACAATGGGAGCGAAGTGTTTCCTTTAATTAGCATCACTCAGGTCTTTCTCCTCTTATGAAATTCTGACGCTGTAAAGAAAGCGTCGCCGTCCTTCGCCTGTTGAGAACAGGTTTGTTCGTGGTCTTTTTTTGTTTTTTGTTTGCTCTGGCACACAAGTGTTGATTTTTTCCGTGGCTTTCCTGAGGCAAAGTTAATGATTAGGTGGAGCAATTTTCTCGGTAATCAGTGAGTAACCGTAGCATTACAGCAAGGTGATGAAGTGGTAAGTGCCAGTTCTTAATTAGCTGTAGTTAATTACCAGAGGTAAACAAAGAGGCGGTTGATTATCCGTATCGCCGGATCCAATGATCGGCGCGGCGGCTGAGAGATCGGAGTTCAGGTGAGACTAGGATGACATCGTAGTCAGTGCGTTTACATGATAATCTTGCTTTAGTCGGACTATGCTATCTTTTGGGGGATCTGCTATTATCCCAATATACATGGCACTGAGTAATTTGAGTCATTGGCCGACAGCACGTCACCTCCGATACCACAGGGGGCGCTGTGTTCACTACAACTCCAGGGCTCAAGTTTTGAAGACATTGGTTCATTGGTTGCTGGATTAAATCTTACCCAGATACAACAGATACGTTTTTTTTCTGATTGGCTGTTGTGTAGCCCAGCTCTTCTTTTTGATTGGCTGATAAGCGACACCTCCCAGCAGACCTCCAGGGAGCGCTTGATTTCTCCACGGGGAGAGCGGCGCGGCTCATGTTGGCGCTGCGGCACATTAAAACATGAAATAGCCTAGAGTTGTTTTCAGCGTGAATAAATACGATGTGTGGCGTGAGTTAAGACCGAACTGTGTGACACTTGAGAGCCTGTGACTCGTGGCGATACTCGTGGCGCTTGGTGCGCATGGGCAAAGACGCAAAGTCCGATTCCTAGTCCAATTCACCGCTACATGCCGAGATAGTCGGATAATCAACCGGATCGGATCGAGTTCTCCAGGGTGTCAATCAGATCGAACAAAGGTGTTCATGAGGTGTTCATGATCATTAGAGGTCAGTCCGACTGAGCCAGTTATTGGAATGCATGTAAACACGGTCAGTGAGGGCCGACGGCCTGGCGGTCGCTGTGCTGAGACGGTAAAGAAAGACGCCCACACACACAGACACACAAACATGTACGCCTGCATACCCACCACACAGCCAAACCCAGAGACAAAGAGCAGCTGAGGAGGAGGCGGATGCGGAGGAGGAGGATCGAGGAGAAATGCAAACACAGTGTTAGATAACGAGAGTGTAAGACCAAGAATGGAAGTAAGAGTGAGGAGGCGTGCGAGATGAGAGTGAAGAGCTTAAAAAAAAGATGCTCTTAAGAAAAACAATATGCAAAGTACGAGAGAAGCCGGAGAAAAAGTATAAAGGAGGGATGTACCATTGTTAGCGCAACAATGCACATTTATTCACCTATAAATGATGCAGGCCGACCTGTGGGCCTGTTATTAGCACACGTTACCTTTACCGACTGGCAATTATGTCTCTCTCTCTCTTGGGCAAATTTAATTTTTGAGGTGCGATGGATCATTTCTCTTAGACTGTAAAAACCTAGTAGGTGGTGTGTGAGATATACAGTATACAGAAAGTAATCAGACCCCTTTAAAATTATCACTCTTTGTTTCATTGCAGCCTTTTGCAAAAATCAAAAAAGTTCCTTTTATTTCTCCTTAATGTTCACTCAGCACCCCATATTGACAGAAAAAACAAAAATGTAGAAATGTATGCAAATTTATTCAAAAATAAAAACTGAAATATCACATGGTCATGAGTATTCCGACCCTTTGCTGTGACGCTGGAGTCCGGTTGTGTTTAAAGGGGACATGTTATGCCCCTTTTTCCACAAGTTGATATGGTTCCTTGGGGTCTTAATGTAATGTTTGTAACATATTTTGGTCAAAATACCACAAGAATCATTTCAAACTGTCTTTTTATCCTGTCAAAAACACCTCCGCACAGATTGACCTGTTTTGAGAGCCTGTTCCTTTAAATGCTAATGAGCTATGTCATAGGCACGCGCCCACATTTTTAGTATGCAGGAAAAACCCTGGTGTTGATGTGGTGGTGGGGGGCGGAGCCAGACCCCCTACATGGGCGTGCTTCGACATCTACCTAGACGTTGGTGGTGATCCCATTCGACCACTCAAGCAGATCGTCTCTGACACAGAGGAACCACAACAAGACCAAGAGTTGTTTTTCTCCAGCGTTTTTGTGTTGGGAGACGTGCCAGATACCCAAATTAACGTATAGAAGCACTACAAAAGTGTAATTTTCATAATATGTCCCCTTTAAATAAACTGATTGGGTTTGAGTAGGAAAGGCACACCCCTGTCTATATGAGACCTCTCAGCTCACACGTCACAGCAAATGAGAATCATGAGGTCGAAGGAACTGCCCAAGGAGCTCAGAGACAGAATTGTGCCAATCAAAACATTAACTTTTTGTTTTTAGCAAATGGCTGCAATGAAACAAATGTAAAGGGGCCTGAATACTTTCCGTACCCACTATATCTATATATATATATATATATATCTATAGATAAAGAAATGATCGAGTCATGTGGAGAGCAGCAACACATGGAGGGAGTCGCTTCAAGCAGAGAAAACACCAACGTTTCAACATGTGAGACGGAAATCTACAGGAAGTTTAATAACGAGTGGGAGATAAGAAGGAGGAAGCTTTTGAAATAAAGGTGAAAAGGGACTTAATGTGTAGACATAAATAAATTTGAGGCGAAGTGAGTGCAGAGGACGGATGCCAAATGAATGAGAGGGGGCCGGCGAGAGGAGAGAGTGATAAAGATATGAATAGACAGGAAACAAACAAGAAGGACAGAGGGAGAGAGGAGAGGCTCGCCGTGTAATGAGAGGTTCAGATGAAATACATGGGAGATACGAGAGGGTTCTGGAGAGATGGAGCAAGATAATGCAGAGGACGTATTAGTAGCAGTAAGGAGTAGGATTTTAGTAAAGCAGAACAAGTGACCGTATTTACCGGAGGAAATTGGAATCAGAGGAGAGAAAGTCTCAGGAAAAGAGACGAGAAAGAAGGTGGCATAAAAGGTAGAGTTTCTAACGCCACATTGGAGTGTGGAGAGACACATTTGGAGGAACAAGATGGAGTGGAGTGTGAGTTAAGGGAGGGAGAAGGGTTTTCATCGACTAAACAAAAGCCAGAAAATGTAGGCAGAGAGAAATTTGGAGCTAAGTGGTGTGAGAAAGTGAGGAGGGGGGGGGGGTCCACCGAAGTGGGCAGGTGGAGTGAGAAAAACAGAAATTGAATAGTGGAACGTCAAAGTACTTTTTTAAGGGAAAAATACAGACAGACGCAGGGAGAGAAAAGAGAAGAAGAAGAAGAGAGGAGAGATTGACACTCAAATGTAAATAGGGGAGAGGAGGGTATAGGCTGGATGGGAAAAAGACACACTGGTGGATTCCTCAAAAGGCCCTTCAATATGTATGAGGGCAGCTCCATAGACTGCGGCAGCCACAAACAAGCGAGGGAACAGAAAGGAGAGCGGAGCAGCAGGGCGGGTTGAAAAGAAAGAGCAGACCTTACAGTGTGTCCGGGGAGTCCAGAGAAAGGGGACCACCCACAGGCTCTGTGTACCCTCGTCCCCTCGACACAACAACACAACAACACCCGGCATCGCTCAGGAGGTTCGGTGTGAACATCCGGTCCAGCCGAACTACACGGGCCGAGCGACGCTCTATTACATGGTTATAACACATGCATAACTCAAATCATCGACAGCCCAGCACCGCGGTGCGCTCATACAATGGCGTCCTGAACAGAGAGGTTCTAACAATCTCACGGGGGCCAGCAGAGCACCTTTCTCCAGAGGAAATAGGTGGAAGGGGAAGCTGAATAGTAATGACTGTTGTGGTTGGAAGACGCTGTAGAGACGCGATGTACGGAGGACTCAAAATGACTTAAGTATAAATAAATAAATGAATCCATGAATAAATATAGGAATAAATAAATAAATGCTTAAATAAATGCTTAAATAAATGTATAAATAAATAAATAAAAGTATACATAAATAAATAAATGTATAATTAAATAAATCAATGCTTAAATAAATAAATACAGGAATGAATGAATATAAGTTATAAATCAACAGGACATCATTAAATAAATATATTTCTACGTTTATATATGTATTCAAGCATTTATTTATTCCTATATTTATTCAAGCATTTATTTATTTATTCCTATATTTATTCATGCATTTATGTATTTATACGTAAGTCATTTTGAGTCCTCCATAGCGACGCACCTGATCCCCCCAGACCCCCTCCCCCCCCCCCCCCGGCCTGTCCAGAGAGCCCAGACCTCCCGCCAGGCCCCCGGGGGCCTCGTCACCCGGCCCAGAATAGCGCCGTCCTTACCGTCCCGCTGGCGGCAAAAGCGACGCCATCGCTAACGAGGGGCGGGGCTTAGGGCGCACGTCCCGCCCGAAGGCGTCGCGGTGGCATCGGGAAGTAGACGCACGATACGAGGATCCGTGCAACTTCAGAAAGAGAACACTCGCGTGCGTTTATACATTCAAAGCTAGTTCGGGGGCTTTGCAGCTGAACCGCAGAAAGAGATGGCGTGAAAAGAAAAGAGGCAGTGAAGAGGTGTGTGTGTGTGTGTGTCTGTGTGTGTGTGTGTCTGTGTCTGTGTCTGTGTGTGTGTGTGTCTGTGTCTGTGTGTGTGTGTGCGTGTGCGTGTGCGTGTGCGTGTGCATGTGCGTGTGTGCGTGTGTGTGTGTGTGTGCGTGTGCGTGTGCGTGTGCGTGTGCATGTGCGTGTGTGCGTGTGTGTGTGCGTGTGCGTGTGCGTGTGTGTGTGTGTGTGCACACCGAGAGACAGCGTGGTAAAGAGATGGCTCGGGGCTTTTCAGCAACACAAGATAGTGTGGAAAAAAAATAAATGTCTGGAGGAGCACAGAGATGGAGCTGAATCCTACTGACACGACTGCAGTGTGTGTGTGTGTGTGTGTGTGTGTGTGTGTGTGTGTGTGTGTGTGTGTGGTGTGTGTGTGTGTGTGTGAGCATGCCCGAAGATGTGTTTACATAAGTCTGTTTATGAATGAGCGAAGAGTCGACACATGTGGTCCCCGGCTCCGAGGGGAGGACTCGTCTCCGTTGCCATGTGTGCCATGCTCAGAAAACGCTCTGCTTAATAGCAACGCCTCCTCCTCCTCCTCCTCCTCCTCCTCCTCCTCCTCCTCCTCCTCCTCCTCCTCCTCCTCCTCCGAGCTGGCATGTGTTACCACTCGGCCTTATTACTCGAGGAAACAAGTGACTTTTACAGCCTCTGACCTCCCTTCCTTTTTTCCATGAGAGCAGCCGTCCCTCTGCCACGGCACCCTGCGCCAGCCAAGCCTCTCTCTCTCTCTCTCTCTCTCTCTCTCTCTCTCTCTCTCTTTCTTAAGAAAATACGGAATGAGAGGAAATGAGTTTTATTACCCCGTTTCCCTCCCTCTGCTTATTGACAAAGGCACCGCACTCACCCACGACGACTTCTGCTCTCCCATTACTTAAAGAGAGGAAGGTAAAAAATTAATTTTACAGCCTTTGGTCCTATCTGTCTCCTTTACCCCCCCCCCCCCGTCTCCTACCCTCCCGTCTGAAGTCGCACACTCCGCCGCCGCTCTCCCTCTTTTCTCATTACTTAACACAAAGATTGGAAATGAATTTTACTGCCGATGCCCTTTCTTCTCTCCACAGACGCTCGTCTTATTGTCTCTCTCTCCTTTGCAGCCTTAAAGAAGGAGAAAATCTATTTTACGGCCCCCTCTCCCCCATAAAGTGGCACACTTCCGATTCTTCCCCGACTTGCTCAAAGGTCCGAGATATTTTCTTCTTTGGCCCGGCTTCTGGTTTACGGCCCCCCCGGGCCTCTGCTGAAGAGCGGCACACTCCATCCCTCCGGCTGAAAGCCTGGCGGGGCGTCAGACTACAGGTGGTGTCTTTTGTCCGCCTGCGGGACACACTTCTGCTCCCTATAGCGCCCGTGTGTCCACTCTCCACGCCCGCCACTGGAGGCATTGTGAAAGGGCAGAGGGTATTAAAAGGTCACTTAGGGAAAGCGGCCCTTCTGTTGCCCCGCCCCCTCCGACACCTCCCATGGATAAGGTGCGGTCGTTAGTCTGGAGCGGTCCATTCCTCCAGCAGCACGGGGGAGTCATAGACTCACTGGAGTTAACATTACATTACATCACATTACATCACATTACATTACATCACATTACATCACATCACATTACATTACATTACAACACATTACATCACATCACATTACATCACATCACATTACATTACATTACAACACATCACATCACATCACATTACATTACATTACATCACATCACATTACATTACAACACATCACATCACATCACATTACATTACATTACATCACATCACATTACATTACAACACATCACATTACATTACATCACATTACATCACATTACATCACATTACATTACATTACATCACATTACATTACATCACATTACATCACATCACATTACATTACAACACATCACATTACATCACATTACATCACATTACATTACATCACATCACATTACATTACATCACATCACATTACATCACATCACATTACATTACATTACAACACATCACATCACATCACATTACATCACATTACATCACATTACATTACATTACATCACATCACATTACATTACATCACATCACATTACATTACATCACATTACATTACATCACATTACATTACATTACAACACATCACATTACATCACATTACATTACATTACAACATCACATTACATCACATTACATTACATCACATTACATTACATCACATCACATTACATTACAACACATCACATTACATCACATTACATTACATCACATTACATTACATCACATTACATTACAT
>CM070106.1:350000-357500 GCA_036178185.1 Liparis tanakae | reverse complement strand
TCTGATAGGATGTTATTGTACTATCACAATATGCTTTTCTTTCAGAGTTCAATGTTTCACTTTTCACTGTTAAAGTGTTTATCTTCAACACTAAATACCCTAATAACAAACCAGTGCTTTATTATGATGTGAACAAACTCATGTTTACAATAATTTGTTGACACAAAAGAAATAGCAACTGCTTATCACTCATTAATCTACATGTCATTACTACAAAACATGATGGGCGTGTCAAACAAACTCGGAAAATCGACTCGGCGCATGCGCAATACCACAAGGTAGCAGTTCTCGACAAGTAGCATGAAACGACAGAACACCGGACCAGCGTGCTGCCGCAGTATTATATATATGAGGCATCATTAAAAGACTTCCCCCTAGCATATATTGTTGTTTTGCCCCCCGGGCACGCTCGGATGTGATTTAGGCTTAATAAAAATCTTTATTGACGCGACGGAGACTCCTCCCATCACCGTGAGCGCGCTCGGCGCCGCAGGCGAGCAGGAAGTGGAATGGATGGAAATGATTACCGGTTCAATTCATCTGTCAATTCTGATTCTGCGAGTGCGTTGGGGTGTGACCGTAGCCGACGGTTACAGACAGCAGGCCGGGATCAAACGCAGGCGACATTGCCTTTGAAGACGGGTTAGGGGGGGGGCTGCGTCGGCGTGTGATGTCATCGTCTTTTGTATTTGGTGACGCTGTAGACATTAAGCTGAACAGCTGAGCGTTGATTCATGATGAATGTGGGGCCTCTCTGTAACGTAGCCAGCAGTTCACACGGCATGTGTATGAACACGCATGCAGCTCGCGTGATCCCTGTGCATGTGTGTGTGTGTGTGTGTGTGTTTGATGGGCTTGTTAATGGCCTGCAGCATGAGGTGCAAACACACCTGGCGATAGCAATCTTTCATCAGGCCCTATTCACTTTTCCTTTAAAAGAGAGAGTGCGATGAGGAGATCCCTGGATCAAGTACAATTAGTCTGGACGTTTGTCTCTGAGCTGCAGGAAAGCCGTTAAAAGATCCCGACCGTCGCTATTATAATGATTTATTCACATCCAAGCGGTTCAGGGCTGGCCAAAAAAATGTTTTCATTTCGGTTTTGGAGAATGAATTGACCTTGGGAAGTGAAGTAATTGGTTGTGTGTGGGGCACTTGTACTCGGAGTACACAATGTTCACACACAGCAACATGCTGCGGTCACCTCGACGAGAGGGAAACGATGTCCCGCACGAAAACAAAGAGTCCTCAGCAACAATTCGGTTGAATGTCGGCTCTATTAAATGTTCCATGTTGCATGAAACAGAAACCACCGCGCTGCAATCAGCCCACAACCAACCGAGGAAAACAATGCCATCAAGCCAATCCCCACGACTCGTCATGACAACCAAGGTTTTTTATTTATTTGTTCACCCTGAATGTCAACGGTGCCCTCCAGCTCGTCTACACTGCAAAAATTAAAATCTAAGTAAAATGAAATATCTTAAATTAAGGCAATTATGCTCGTTTTTTGACTGACAAGATATTTTTTCTTACAATGCAGTTTTCATGTTAGAACATTTCACTCGTTTTAAGTGTTTTAGTCCTTAATTATCTTAATAAGGTATTAAGACTTGTTAATGAGATTGTATTAGCCTCTTCAGCCTCCCGAGGTTCACCCACACCACTCCGCTCCTCCTCTCTCTCCATGGTTACCGGTGGAGCAGCATCCTCTTCAGAACATTGGTTCTTGGTACCGTGCTCTGAACGGATCGGGCCCGTCTACATCCTGGATGTGGTCACACCGTACACCCCGGCACGTTCGCTCCGCTCGGCAACAGCCAACCGACTTGTGACTCCGTCACCTCCATCTCATCACTACATCAGACTGTCTGCTGTCCTGGCTCCTGATTGGTGGAGCCAGCTCCCCACTGACACCAGGACAGCAGGAAGTCTCTACATCTTCACCGGAAACTGAAAACACACCTTTAGACTATATCTGGATTAAAACACAGACTTGCACTTTAGTAGCACTTGAATGGCTCTTATTGTGGTACTTTAGTAGTTTGACTATGATGAGGAAATGTTACTTTCTGTATTCTTGTTGTTCTTAGTTTGTACTCTCTCTGGATAAAAGTGTCTGCTAAATGACATGTGATGTCATGTAATGTAATGTAATATTACTAGTTCTGAGCAAGTTAACGCTTGAAACAATAATTGACATAATTATGAGGCTGTTTGGTCAACACTGACAAGTACAGAACGGCTTTGTTAGTCAGACTTTCTTATTTCAAGCTTCCCATCCTTTCCATCTCTTTACAAATTAAAAACAGATAAAAACTCAATGGAGTTTATTGTTTTTGTGTCAATATTAAAACACAGCAGAGCAATTATGTATTTCTGGACCAAATACAGAACGCAATTGTATATAATAGACATATCTGGGGAAAACACTATGAGTCATTTGAACTGTTGTGCAATTCTATTGTATCTCCAAAGATGGTATTTTACTTGTACGTTGGAATCAACAAGAAATATGTTTTTCAAGTAATATTCCCTCATTTTATTACTTTTTTAAATTTTTTTTGAGGCAGAATTTTTGCAGTGTACTGCTTACTTCAATATTGCGTCTCATCGAACCGAGCGAGCAAAGCCAAATATTTGCGGTTTAACTTGTTTCTTTTTTGCCACACACGGAAGATGGAGATCCCAGATGTGTTAAACGTCTTTTAAAAATCAGGAAACACCACGAAGGACAGCCGGGAGGAAGTTCAGGGAATATGTGATGATAAACGGCTGGTGGTGACCCTGGTTTCCTCTGGACGGCTGACTCATCTGAGCAGTGACTATAGCTCTCCGGATGCTTTTTTCAGAAACCATAGAGAAGAAGAACATTGCGGTAATAACACACACCATGAGCCAAAAGAAAATCACAAATATGTTTAAGCGAGCTTGTAAATACGAACCCGCAGGAAGGAAGGCTTTCCTCAGCGGTTACAGTCGCTAATGAAGTCGGACGTCTGAACTGAGGAGCACTCTGCGACCCACTGATCACAGATCAGCTCACGCAGATCGCTCCTTTGATTAGTCTTTTCACGTGTGTGAACGCAGCGAGGGACACGAGCTCGTTGGCTTTCTCGTGAGCGCTAGATGAGAAGTTTGATACCCAGGCCTCTCAGGCCTCACGCACTGAGCGTGAGACTCACGCATGTCGGTCTTAACTCGCGCCACACGTCGTATTTCTCACGCTGAAAAAAACTCTCGGCTGTTTAATGTTTTAATGTGCCGCAGCGCCAACATGAGCCGCTCTCTGTGGAGGAATCCAGCGCTCCCTGAGTTCAGCTGTGAGGTGCCACTTATCAACCAATCACAAAAGAAATGGGCTACACAACAGCCAATCAGAAAACAGACGTATCTGTTGTGTCTGGGTAAGATTTAATCAAGCAACCAATGAAAATAAAGCATCCTCTGGAATTTACGCTTGCCTGTCTTCAAAAGTTGATCCGATCCCGTGTCTGTGGAGCGCGTATGACGCACCGGCAGCGGTTAGCCTAGCGTAGCATAAAGACCGGACGCGGGGACCCGGCGGCGTCTCGAAACCTCTGCAGCTCACGCGTTCCCCTCGTTTCTCTAATCTGCGTAACACGTGTGTTGCTAGCTGTGAGCCATGCGTGTCCTCCCCTCTGTTTCCAGTCGTCGTGCTCGGCAACGCAAACCGACTGCGGCTCACGATTTAAATGTGCAGACATGAAAGTGGAGTGAAGCTACAACTTCAGGACAATCCAGGGTCGAGTAAGACGTAGGCTTTAATGAAACTGTTGGGCTCCATATTAAATAATCTTTCATTCATAAGATGTCTGGTAATAATAATAATAATAATATATATATATATATATATATATATATATATATATATATATATATATATATTATTATTATTATGGCAGTCTGACTGGAAATGGCAAAGGCAAAGGACTAAACATAAGAACTACAGCGGCTTCTTCAAGGATCATAATGCATATTGTTTTACCAACAACTGATGTATTGAACAATAAACACTTAAAATTCCAGAGGATGCTTTATTTTCATATATATATATATATATATATATATATATATATATATATAGATACACTACTGTTAAAAAGGTTGGGGTCACCCAGACAATTTCGTGTTTTCCATGAAAACTCACACTTTTATTCATCAAAGTAATTGCAAAATGAATAGACAATATATTTAAGACATTGACATAGTTAGAAATAATGTTTTTAATTTGAAATATAATTGTTGTTCTTCAAACTTCAAACTAAAAGAAAGGCCATTTGTGTAGCTTCTGTAACTGTTTTCAGCTGCATGATGCTTATATAATGGGACTCGGGTTTTATAACCCTCCGTTCGTCTTCTAAGGCGATAAGCAAACACAACGTACCATCAGAACACTGGAGATGGGCCTCTATATGTCGATATTTCATTACAAACCAGACGTTTCCACCTAGAATAGTCATTTACCACATTAACAATGTATAGAGTGTATTTCTGATTAATTTAATGTTAGCTTTATTTTTTTTAAATATTTTTTTTTTTCAAAGTGACCACAAACTTTTGAATGGTAGTGTGTGTATATATATATATATATATATATATATATATATATATATATATATATATATACATATATATTATAAATACAGCACAACCCAGCAAAGCCATTCAATAATTGTGTGAGGATATTTCCTCCATGTCCTTATTCGGATTTAGGAAATGAATCTTATTCTACTGATGCACTTTTGAGCTTCTGCTACGCGCCTGAAACCTAAAAATGTAAATGAAACGTAACCTCCTCCCATCCTCGAGAGAGACTGTAACTCTAGAAGTCGAAACGCCACGGCCACCGAGGAGGACCACAGGGCGATAATCCTGGAGGGAACATTAGTGTTTGTTAATGAGGCGCTCACTCGTACCCACGTTGGATCAGCCATCGGCCGACCTGACCCCGAGCCAATCAGCAGCCGACCTCCTCCTCCTCAGCTCGACCTGCCGCAGCAGGACGGAGCCGCGGCGCCGAGGACGGTGTTCACGTCTTTATCCTCCCTCCAAACCGGTGATTATCTGTGAATGTGAGATAAATAAAGAGGTTTAACTCCAGAGAAAGCACGGCCGCACTGTGTACACATTTCTGTGACGAGAACACAAACATTGAACGTAGATAAGCAGGCTGAGTCTCAATGAAGGTGGTTCATCAGATACCAACGAGGAACACGTCTCATTCTACCGTCGAGGAGATGGATCGTGGTGAGCTCTAGAGGAACCTCCTGTTACAATGTCTGGGTCTTCATTTCGCTTTAAGAAAATCTTCTGCTTACTATTTTTCTTTTCTCTTATTAACCAGTGTGACTGTATACATAGTCCGCCCATTCTAAAGACATATTCACACTGCTATGTTTCAAGAAAATGTTCGTTTGACAGAGATCAAGATTTTCAAGTCACATTCTGATCGTTTGTGTTGGTTTAGACGTTGAGAGAAACAGATCGAACAAAAATGATCGGATGGATTCTTTTGTTCTCCAAGTCCATGTTCGACCTGCAGGAGGATAAAGCAAAATAAGATTTGACAACGCAGCCTCACACTGAGACCCCGTTAAACCGATGGAGAACACATATATCTTCACACGTTTTGGCCTTTCATTTACACAAAAAGGAAGGTTTTATCACGGGAAATGATCATTTCTAAAAACTCCGGTCAAAGTGGAGATTTGTGAAAACTCTGTTGTTTTTTTTTGTGTGTTTGTGTGTTTTTGTGTGAACGAGGTCAAACAAGTTTTAGGTGGTCAAACGTCTCAGTGTGCGACTAAAGATGCTTCAGGTCACGTGAGCGTCCTATGGGACGGATGCGGACGGCGTATTCATGAGGGTTCATATCAACAGAAACTCTTTTGAAAACGACTTTGTGTGTACAACGTTACTTTTGGAACCGGAGGGGCAGAAATCTTCGTTTCTGTAAATACGTCTATGTGTAAAAGTGGCCTTAAAGCTTTCCTTTGGTGCTACTCCCTCGTAGCTCGCCACTGTGTCGCCGTGCTGCCTCGTGAGCAGAGCGCTGCTAACACATTGCTCAAAGGAACTTCAGCAGCGGTCCCTGACGTTCCAGGGAGCGCTTTGTATTCCTCCCCTGAAGACTTTCCCAGCACTGCGGCATTGAAAGCAGCCATAATCGTGCAATCACAACATCCAGTCCCTCCGTGGTAATGAAACAAAGCTGCGTGTAAAACCAACACGGAGCGGCTTGACATATTAGAAGTGATTTTTCAGCTTATTCCAGAGCCGTGTGGTGAATGACACTTTGTTTATACTTCTCTGCGATCCACGCCGTTCGTGTTCTAGACAGCTTGTCAGGTCCTGCAGAGTTTCTCACAACATCTGTGTCCAGTTAAGCTGAATGCCTGTGTATTTTAAAAGTATTGGTGAGTTTGACGGACAGCTGCTGGAAGCAACGCATGTCTGTGCGTTGTCTGCATAAGTGGCGTGCGGCTCGGCGGGGTCCGGGCGAGGACGCGGCCGCCGCCGAGATGGACATCTTAAGCCGGCTGCGCGGCGCTCTGCAGGCCTGCGTGGAAGTGTTAAATGCAGAGTCATAAATCAGCCGTGACACTACTGCTGCTGATGAGATTATTGCTTTCAGCTGTTTTCAGACATGCCAGAAGTATTAATTACGTGTCGGAGAAGCCCGATCCCTTAGCGAGACGTGTGTGACAGTAAAGAACAACAATGACCGCAGCAAGAAAGAAAAGCTATGAAAACAGGAAAAACAATAAATCAGTTGTGTTGGGAGCTTAACAGCAACCCCCATTAGAGGGGGGGGGGGGGGGGGGGGGGGTTATGGAGCGGAGCAGATTGGTTGGTAGTTTGAACCAGGAAACACGCTAAAGGAACAGTTTCACGTTTATGAATTATCTTTGGAATCTTTGCAATGTTTTCAAAAGGACAATTTCGTAAATGTGTCCACGCATTACGGGTCGGACTGTAATCCTATCGGGATGTAGAGAGAAGAATAGAATAGAATAGAAATATACTTTATTAATCCCCAAGGGGAAATTTGTTGACACAGTAGCACCAATAAACTAAACACAATAAAATATAAATAAAAGAAAGAAAGAAAGTGACTGTGCATAAAGTATACAAAGTGAAATATAAAATATAAAATAAAATAAAATAATATATATGTAAATACAGCAATGTAAAATAAAAAATATATACATAGATACAGCTGACAATTTTATCCAAAGCAACTCACAATCCTGTTACATTCGTACACTGTAGAGCAGCTACAGGGAGCAATTCAGGGTTAAGTGTCTTGCTCAAGGACACATCGACTAGGGCAGGGATCGAACCTCAAACCCCGTGATTGAAAGACGGGCCTGCTACCCACTGACCCATAGTCGTATATATATATATATACACACAACATATAAGTAAATACAGCAATGTAAAATCAAATTATATATATATATATATATATATATAT
>CM070106.1:305000-345000 GCA_036178185.1 Liparis tanakae | reverse complement strand
CTTAGCATTCTAGAGATGTTCAGAACATAAACAAACCAATCACGGCATCCTTGAGCTGAACACAGCGTGCATCAGCAGCGTTCTGCAGTGGAGGGCCTCGCCGGCCAGGAAAGTGGCGAGACGTCAGATTCATAGGAACAATCAGACGTGGCTGATGAGCTACAGGAGATGGATTGCAGTTCATTGTGTCATACATACATACATGCATGCATGCATACATACATACATACATGCATACATACATGCATGCATGCATACATACATACATGCATGCATAAATGCATACATACATACATGCATACATACATGCATGCATGCATACATACATACATACATACATACATACATACATGCATAAATGCATACATACATACATACATACATGCATACATACATACATGCATGCATGCATACATACATACATGCATAAATGCATACATACATACATACATACATGCATACATACATACATGCATACATACATGCATACATACATACATGCATACATACATACATGCATACATGCATACATACATGCATACATACATACATACATACATGCATACATACATGCATACATACATACATACATACATACATGCATACATACATACATACATACATACATACATACATACATGCATACATGCATACATACATACATACATGCATACATACATGCATACATACATGCATACATACATACATGCATACATACATACATGCATACATACATGCATGCATACATACATACATACATGCATACATGCATACATACATACATACATGCATACATACATACATACATGCATACATACATACATGCATACATACATGCATACATACATACATGCATGCATGCATACATGCATACATACATGCATGCATACATGCATACATACATGCATGCATACATACATGCATACATACATACATACATGCATACATACATGTATGCATACATACATACATACATACATACATACATGCATATACATGCATGCATACATGCATACATGTACATGCATGTACATACATGTATACATGCACATGCATACATACATGTATGCATACATACATGTATACATACATGCATACATGTATGCATGCATGTATTACATGCATGCATATACATACACACATGCATGCATGTATGCATACATGTATGTAAGCATGTATGTATGCATGTATGTATTTATGTATGTATGTATGTATGTATGCATGTATGTATGATGAGGGACATTATTCAGAATACCCTCTCACACACACATATGAAATGCTCTCACACACACTACTGAAAACCTATACACTCTCACACACACTACTGAAATGCTCTCACACACACTACTGAAAACCTATACGCTCTCACACACACTACTGAAATGCTCTCACACACACTACTGAAAACCTATACGCTCTCACACACACAACTGAAATGCTCTCACACACACAACTGAAATGCTCTTACACACACAACTGAAATGCTCTTACACACACACATGAAATGCTCTTACACACACATATGAAATGCTCTTACATACACATATGAAATGCTCTTACACACACATATGAAATTTCACTTGAAACGGAAGTCATTTCACTTGAAACGGAAATCATTTCACTTGAAACGGAAGGCATTTCACTTGAAACGGAAGTAATTTCACTTGAAACGGAAGGTACTGCGCTCAACTCAGCTGATACTCGGATCTCCGTGGTCAACTCAGCCGACACTTACATTTCTGTGCACCTATAGACTGATGTTGACGGTAAACGCGTTTGATCGGGAGCGCGCGAGGGTTTTGATAAAGTTAGCGGAAAGAACTGCGTGAAACAGCATCCGTTTTTCAAAATAAGATGTCGACAAATAAAAAAGTAAGCAATAACTGATGTATCTTTATAGATGTATAGAAAGATCGTTTCTGAGATTTAGCTTAAATTATACTAACATTAAAACATGTATTCATTAGGGCTGTCAGCGTTAATGCGTTAATCTACTATGCCATTAATGTGGCCGTGTTAACGCACTAAAATATTTTAACGCAACTTTGTTTACTTCCGGTGTTCGTTGATGTTTTTTCACTCTGAGTGTCAAGCCGCGGCAGAGCGGTCTGACACTTTTTACGTTTTTAAAACTATGAGTTTTCCGCGAAAATACGGAGCAGAAATCAGTTTAAACTCGTGGATGAATCAGGAGGTTTTCCTCCTCCCGGCTGCTGCTCCGCTCCACAGACACACAGGCGACGTGACGGTGACGCGAAACCTTCACTGTGATTAGTCAATCCGTTTGTCTGTCAACATCTTTGCGAAAAAAACAACCAATGAACACTCAGTAAATCCCGCCCACCTCACAGGTGAGGCTCATTAGCTATGGAGGACCAAAAATGACTTAAGTATAAATAAATAAATAAATGAATAAATATAGGAATAAATAAATAAATGCTTAAATAAATGTATAAATAATTAAATGCTTAAATAAATGTATAAATAAATAAATAAATGCTTAAATAAATGTGTAAATAAATAAATATAAGTTATAAATCAACAGAAAATCATTAAATATATATATTTCTACATTTCTGTATTTCTTCATTTATTTATTTCTCTATTTATGTGTCCACGTATTTCTTCATTTATTTATGTGTGACATTTACGTGTCCGTATATTCAAATGAGCTGGGCCTCTGCCTAAAGCCTGATTGGTCAAGTCGGGAGCAAGACAGAAGCAATCGATCCCTAGCACTTGGATCTGTAGACGAACAGCGTTTATTATGCGTTCTTGTCTGTACATTCTAAATACTACTGTTGAGTCACGGAATGTAATTCAAGGATGTTTTCAGCCAAGAAGTTAGTAGTTTAAGCATCAAATCTGTGGTCAGTTTATCGAGATTCAGCCTAATAAGGATATGCGACGGAGATTTGAGGTCTTGCTGGAGGGACCACTGAGCTCGGGCCGGCGCTCAGCGTGCTGCGTGGCGCCGAGAGCAGCCGGATCTCGGCAGGACTTTTGAAATGCTCCGCTGACTCTGATGTCTCCGTGGCGGCTAAACATGAGATATACATAGGTTTGGGAGGATCTAAAGAGCACAAATAGTTTAGTATTTATTGAAAGATAACGTTACGTTAATTTGACTGAGGGTTAAGATTCATAACTTCATATTGTAGCGACCTGGGTCAGGAAAGCTACGAGACGTTGTATATGTATTACCGTTTATTCGTAGCCTACGCCAAACGACAGTGAACACCGCAACACATTCTACTCCACTGTAAAGTATGTTACAGTGAATAATTGGAGTAAATTCACAAACAAGAACAGTTGATGTGGTGACGTCACAAGACCAGAAAGACCATCCTGCATCCTCGATAGTCTGGACCCCCAAGACCAGACCACCAAGACCAGACCCCCAAGACCAGACCCCCAAGACCAGACTCCAAGACCAGACTGCAAGACCGGACTCCAAGACCAGACCCCCAAGACCAGACCCCCAAGACCAGACTCCAAGACCGGACTCCAAAAGAACACAAGTCTGTTCTCAGTGTTCTTGGAATTGATAAACGGCTGAAGTCAAAAAGCTGTCTAGGGCTAGGCTAACCTCTGTTAACGGTGAGCTGAGCGAGGCAGGAGTAGTAGAGCATAACACACCAGGTGCATCACACTCCTGTGACCAATCAGGCTTTAGACAGAGGCCCAGCTCATTTGAATATACGGACACGTAAATGTCACACATAAATAAATGAAGAAATACGTGTGGACACATAAATAGAGAAATAAATAAATGAAGAAATACAGAAATGTAGAAATATATATATTTAATGATTTTCTGTTGATTTATAACTTATATTTATTTATTTATTTATTTACACATTTATTTAAGCATGTATTTATTTATTTATTTATACATTTATTTAAGCATTTATTTATTTATTTATACATTTATTTAAGCATTTATTTATTTATTCCTATATTTATCCATTTATTTATTTATTTATACTGAAGTAATTTTTGGTCCTCTATAATTAGCAGCCTGTCAGTCAGAGAAGACAGAGAACACAAAGAGGACAATGAGCCTCATGATATAGAGATGA
Source organism: Liparis tanakae (assembly GCA_036178185.1). Taxonomy (NCBI): domain Eukaryota; kingdom Metazoa; phylum Chordata; class Actinopteri; order Perciformes; family Liparidae; genus Liparis; species Liparis tanakae. Next base: position 340,918 of record CM070106.1, on the reverse strand, counting down.
GATTGTTCTGGAATGTTTGATGTAGAACACGTGGGGTTGTGTCATATACAAAAGACTTTATAAGTTGAATTTATATTTTTTTGTAAAATGTATCAAATGCACCCAGACAGAGTGACACATTTGAATGTGTCAGTTTCCCAAGGCCACTGGTTCTGGTTCTGGTTCTGGTGTTCAGTGTTAAAGTTGACAGGACCAATGGGTCTCAAATACACCTTTTTGTTTACTAATCTGATGTTTCACTGAAGAAACTATTCATCCTCCAGGATATTAAATCCCTGGCTGGCCCTTTAAGGGGAGGAGCCTCTCTGAAACACAGCTGTGTGAAGGTGTCTTTAAAAACAAATACAATTAAATAAGTGTCTAAAACACACGCTGTCTGAGGGATTACTGCTTTATTTATGAATGTATGAATTTCAAAATCTGCGATTAATTAGTAAAAAAAATTAGCGATTGACAGCCCTACTTTATAGATATATAGAAAGATTGTTTCTGAGATTTTGCTTAAATTATACTAACATTAAAACATGTATTTATTTTATTTATATAAGAGTTTATGAAAATAAAAGTCAGACTTTTGTAAGTTAAAAAAGTCCTGTATATAGTTGTCCCCAAGGGATCCAGGAAATTAATGATGCAGATGTGTTCCATACATATCTGAAATCCCTACACTAGCAATCAATCAATTTGAATTGATCAATTAGGATTTTTTCAAAGTAAAAGTCCTAAATGTTTAAAGAAATCGGTCATTTCTTTCATGTTTGAGGTGCTTTATATATGTTTTTCCCCCAAACCCCAGGTAATGACTTATGCAGCTGTACAGAAGACCACAATGGACAGTATTCGACAAGTGTATCTACTTGAAAATGATGGGAACCATGGAATAGATGTGTTTTCTTCTCTTTTGTACTTTTTTCTATGAAAAGCATGCAAGTAATGTATGGTTTTGTTCAAACATTGTTTTTGTTTACTTCACCAGTTTTCTCAGTGTTAAAATAGTTTTATTAAAACAAATAAACAAACATTTGTTAATGCATTTTTTCAAGCGGAGACAAGCGGAGACAAACAGAGGGAGAAACAGACAGACACGGACAGATAAGAAACAGAGGGGGAATGAGAGCTTTTCACTAGTTTGTGTGAGATATCTTCAGTAGTGTGTGTGAGAGCATTTCAGTTGTTTGTGTGAGAGCATTTCAGTTGTTTGTGTGATAGCATTTCAGTAGTGTGTGTGAGAGCATTTCAGTTGTTTGTGTGAGAGCATTTCAGTTGTTTGTGTGAGAGCATTTCAGTAGTGTGTGTGAGAGCGTAGTTTTTCAGTAGTGTGTGTGAGAGCATTTCAGTAGTGTGTGTGAGAGCGTATAGGTTTTCAGTAGTGTGTGTGAGAGCATTTCAGTAGTGTGTGTGAGAGCGTATAGGTTTTCAGTAGTGTGTGTGAGAGCATTTCAGTAGTGTGTGTGAGAGTGTATAGGTTTTCAGTAGTGTGTGTGAGAGCATTTCAGTAGTGTGTGTGAGAGGGTATTCTGAATAATGTCCCTCACGGCCCCTCATATGTATGCATGTATGTATGTACACATGCATACATACATACATACATACATACATACATACATACATGCATACATGCATACATACATACATACACACATGCATACATACATACATACATACATACATACATACATACACACATGCATACATACATGCATACGTACTCCATCCAGATGTTCCGTCAGGTCGTCGTGTGCTCTGATGATAATGTGGCAGAAGGTGCCCCATTGAAGGAGGACGTGAACATGGACAACGATACAGACCGGTGTGGATTAATCTGAGCTCACGACCAGAATCATGTTACCGGTAACTAGAGCTGAGGGGAAAGATGATGCTATTCACTCTGTTGGTGTTAGGGAATAGTTAAGGTCATGTTCATTAGTCAACCTTAGTGGGCGGTGCTGTACGTTAGACCAGTCATCCACCTTCATTATGGCTGTGAGGGTGAGACCTCTTATGACCTGGTTAGTGAAACCTCTTATGACCTGGTTAGTGAAACCTCTTATGACCTGGTTAGTGAGACCTCTTATGACCTGGTTAGTGAGACCTCTTATGACCTGGTTAGTGAGACCTCTTATGACCTGGTTAGTGAGGCCTCTTATGACCTGGTTAGTGAGACCTCTTATGACCTGGTTAGTGAGGCCTCTTATGACCTGGTTAGTGAAGGCCTCTTATAACCTGGTCAGTGAGATCTCTTATGACCTGGTTAATGAGACCTCTTATGACCTGGTTAGTGAGACCTCTTATGACCTGGTTAGTGAAAGCCTCTTATGACCTGGTTAGTGAAGGCCTCTTATGACCTGGTTAGTGAAGGCCTCTGGTTAGTGAGACCTCTTATGACCTGGTTAGTGAGACCTCTTATGACCTGGTTAGTGAGACCTCTTATAACCTGGTTAGTGAGACCTCTTATAACCTGGTTAGTGAGACCTCTTATAACCTGGTTAGTGAGACCTCTTATGACCTGGTTAGTGAAGGCCTCTTATGACCTGGTTAGTGAAGGCCTCTTATGACCTGGTTAGTGAGACCTCTTATGACCTGGTTAGTGAAGACCTCTTATGACCTGGTTAGTGAAGGCCTCTTATGACCTGGTTAGTGAGACCTCTTATGACCTGGTTAGTGAAGACCTCTTATGACCTGGTTAGTGAAGGCCTCCTATGACCTGGTTAGTGAAGGCCTCTTATGACCTGGTTAGTGAGACCTCTTATGACCTGGTTAGTGAGGCCTCTTATGACCTGGTCAGTGAGACCTCTTATGACCTGGTCAGTGAGACCTCTTATGACCTGGTTAATGAGACCTCTTATGACCTGGTTAGTGAAGGCCTCTGGTTAGTGAGACCTCTTATGACCTGGTTAGTGAGACCTCTTATGACCTGGTTAGTGAAGGCCTCCTATGACCCGGTCTAGAGTGCCTGTACTCTCTCTGCTTCTGTTGCTCATCATGAGGGAGAACATGTGTACATAATGTCGTGTATGTTGTACATACGCTTGTTCCTGCACCAACGGTTTGATCTCATCATCTGTTGCGCCTCCTAATGTCCATCGGTGAGCCGAGCCAGTTGCGGCGCGACGCCAAATGACCCGGACCAGAGGTCCGTCAGTTCTGAACCGAGACAGGGTGCAGGGAGCACATTACGCTGCCCACAGAACGGGACACATGCAATCAACCTCCGACCCGGGGTCGTTCTGAATCATTATCTCCCGGCTTAAGAGCGGGGGCTAATCCCTGCTGTGTTTACCACACAACTGGCACAGCAGCTGGATGTCTGTTTGCAGCCCGTCCGGCCCTCGTGGGCGGCTCATGCATATGGATACGATCTGGGGGTGATGTGCCCTCATTTGGATTTCCACCAATGGGCGTCAAGGAGGCATTAGCGCACGCACAGTAAGCCACGTTCATCTCAGGAGATACGAGGGGCTCGGCCCAGTCGGGGCTGGAGAATCATCCCATTGCTAGTGGCACATTTCACAATTCTAGTGAAAGAAATGGCATTAGTGAAGGATTAATTGGAGTGGTCGTGTGGGCCGGGGAGGCCGTGGGGCTGTGAAGCTTTCATAGACCTTCCTTGCTGGTGATCTGCTATAAATGGATTGGTGAGCTCAGAGCAGCTCAGCCTGTTGTCTGGAGCAGCGGGGGGGCAGGCGGTGCCGAGCAGCGCGGTGGATGTGCGTGAGCTGGAGGGGATGGATGGCTACTTGCAGGCATCCAGACACATAGCGTAGCTCCTTTCTTTCCTACGGGGCAGGGCGGCGATAAGGAGATGTTTCACAGCTGGTCCACTGGTATGAAGTCATGGGTACAAGTTAAAGGAGCAGCACGACACACAATGAACCGCTTGTGCTTTCTCGCTCATTATGAAGCTTCTGCCAGACATTTAGCCAGTTAGCTTAGCATCACACCGAGAAACAGGGGAAGGCATTTTGCACACTGTCTATATATATATATATATATATATATATATATATATATATATATATATATATATATATATTATTTCATTTTACATTGCTGTATTTACATATATGTGTGTATATATCAGGGCGGGGCACGGTAACGCGTTAGTCGTGTGTTAACGCATTGATGCTCTGCAGTGGCAATGAGCTTTAGTTCTGTTTTGATAACATTGTTTAAGTTGAGATTTACACAAAGTATTTATTTTATTTAACTGCAACTATATACAAATGCTGATGTTAAGTGTTTAACAGGTTTTATGGCCCTTTAGTTCATCTGGCAGAACATTTAAAATAAGAGTCAAGTTCTCTGAGGTGACAAACTGAAAGTGTTCTCTGGAGTCTCTCTCTAACAGGACGACATGTGACGCTCTTTAGTTCATCTGGAGCAACATTTAAAATACAAGCGATACACACTACTTTAGAATTCATTAGTGGATTTTGCGTTTACAAATGCGATTAATCGCGATTGAAATTTGTAATCGTTGCCCAGCCCTAGTAAATATATACATATATATTTTATTTTATTTTATTTTGTATTTTATATTTCACTTTGCATACTATACTTTATGCACAGTCACTTTCTTTCTTTCTTATATCTATATTTTATTGTGTTTAGTTTATTGGTGCTACTGTGTCCACAAAGTTCCCCTTGGGGATTAATAAAGTATATTTCTATTCTATTCTATTCTAGATGTTAGTGTGACTGAGTTATCTGTGTTAAGGCAACAATCACAGCAAGTCCACCGCCTCTGAAATCACGTTTTACAAGACAGGGAACTCCTAGAGGTTGTTGGGAATGTTTCTTTGTAGCTAAATGTGCATCGGATACACTTTACATGAGAAATCAAGTTCTCATTTGTCCTCCATTCGAGGGAACACTAAAGCTGGGGTAGAAAAGAAAAGAAAAAGAAGAAGTACATTTGGTGTTCTGTGATTTTCACCATTAACTTTAGGGAAACACGAGTAGAGGACAAGACAGACGAGGATTTAATCAGATAACTATTAGCTCTGACTCGCCTGTGTGTCACGGCTTGGAGCCATCAGAACATTTCCACTTACGCAATTGTGAATACCACATGAGTGAGACATTCAGAGACGTCTACAGTAAATGTAGGTACGTCGTATTATAACAATAAACACGCAACCGTGTGACAAATGAACCTTTTAAAAAAGACAAATAACCTCTGACAGCGTACGATGTAAAGAATCTGTTACGTGAAGCCGAAACACAAACGTTCCCTCCCCGCTGCCAAAGGGACTGTGATTACGCTGAAATGACAGAGCAGCAACAAGCCCAATAATTTAAGGAAGAAATCAGCAGAAGGCCGGTGTCATTGTTATTCTGCTTTGCCGTGTTTCTAACAGGGTTGTGTAACAGCTCTGCAGGACAGGTGAACCACATCGTGCTGCGACTTGTCCTCACTCTGCTGGATAAGCAGTGCAGGAGCATGCAGCCACACGCACATCTGCACTCACCTCCCTGACACGACACACGTCACGCACACGCCTCGTCCCGCATCGCCTTCCTTTGCCCTTTCCGTATCCATTTATAGATTTAATCATGAATTCTGCAGATGTGTGTGTGTGTGTCTAAGTTTCACCTCTGTTTGATCCCACTCTGTGAAATCAACGGCACTTCATAACACATCCTGATGGCTAAGAGGACTTATAGTCTCATGCGCGTCTGGCCAGAGGTCACTCCCCGTATGGCGGGTTGATAACGGTTAAAGGGCCAGCTGAGGCCTTTTAATCGCTCCCTCTCGCTCTACATCAGGGTTATTTTCAAACGGCAGAGTAAAACATGCAGATACGTGTCTGTGGGGATGACGAGTCAGACGCAAGTCGTCAGAGTCTGTCGGAGTTGACTCTCGATGCCATCATGCTAGTGAGGCTTGTTCTGGGTCATTTAAGGGGAGATGAACTGGGACGCACGCCCCCCCGTGTTCTCTGTTAATGGACTCTTTTATGAAATGTAATGGATAAGAAATACTTGAAAATCATCATCATCATTCATAACATTTAAATAAGGGTCATTAGAGATTGCCAGGAACGCAAACTGACGGTTTAACATTCATTCATCTTTAAAAATCTTCTTTAAAAAAACAAAAGAACACCGTTATTCAGCAAGAAGGTTGTTGTTACTATTTCAGAGTTTCTCAAAATGTCTGATTCTGGAGGGCGGGGCGTGTTCAGACGTCTCCGTCGTCTCCAGGGAAGTGAAAGGGACAAACAAACCACCTGCGCAAGTGTCAACACAGGCGTTCGTGGGAAGGGTTCCCTGATGTCTGGAGGAGAAAGGCTGCTCGTCACCTCCTCAGACCCAGGGGAGAGGACAGGACACAAAGGAGAGGACAGGACACAGGGGAGAGGACAGGACAGGACACAAAGGAGAGGACAGGACACAGGGGAGAGGACAGGACACAAAGGAGAGGACAGGACACAAAGGAGAGGACAGGACACAAAGGAGAGGACAGGACACAGGGGAGAGGACAGGACACAAAGGAGAGGACAGGACACAAAGGAGAGGACAGGACACAGGGGAGAGGACAGGACACAAAGGAGAGGACAGGACACAGGGGAGAGGACAGGACACAAAGGAGAGGACAGGACACAGGGGAGAGGACAGGACACAAAGGAGAGGACAGGACACAAAGGAGAGGACAGGACACAGGGGAGAGGACAGGACACAAAGGAGAGGACAGGACACAAAGGAGAGGACAGGACACAGGGGAGAGGACAGGACACAAAGGAGAGGACAGGACACAGGGGAGAGGACAGGACACAGATGAGAGGACAGGACACAGGGGAGAGGACAGGACACAGGGGAGAGGACAGGACACAAAGGAGAGGACAGGACACAGGGGAGAGGACAGGACACAGATGAGAGGACAGGACAGGACCCAGGGGAGAGGACAGGACACAGGGGAGAGTACAGGACACAAAGGAGAGGACAGGACACAGGGGAGAGGACAGGACACAGAGGAGAGGACAGGACACAGAGGAGAGGACAGGACACAGAGGAGAGGACAGGACACAGAGGAGAGGACAGGACACAGATGAGAGGACAGGACACAGGGGAGAGGACAGGACACAAAGGAGAGGACAGGACACAGGGGAGAGGACAGGACACAAAGGAGAGGACAGGACACAGGGGAGAGGACAGGACACAAAGGAGAGGACAGGACACAGGGGAGAGGACAGGACACAAAGGAGAGGACAGGACACAGGGGAGAGGACAGGACACAAAGGAGAGGACAGGACACAGGGGAGAGGACAGGACACAGAGGAGAGGACAGGACACAGGGGAGAGGACAGGACACAAAGGAGAGGACAGGACACAGGGGAGAGGACAGGACACAGAGGAGAGGACAGGACACAGAGGAGAGGACAGGACACAGGGGAGAGGACAGGACACAAAGGAGAGGACAGGACACAGGGGAGAGGACAGGACACAGAGGAGAGGACAGGACACAGAGGAGAGGACAGGACACAGGGGAGAGGACAGGACACAGGGGAGAGGACAGGACACAGGTGAGAGGACAGGTTGCTTTGATTCGATGCTGGTCCAGTCCAACGTGGCTGCGTGAGCAGGGGTGGAACCATGTGGAACATACAGCATGAGCCCCAGCTTTACACTAGACTACAGGAGCCCCCCCCCCCCAGTTGACTGAGCCTCACAGATAGAAAGGCTCTTGATGAGGCACAGGTGATGCTCGTTAAGGGCGGGGCTTCAGCTGGCTGCCGACCAACAGTTATGCTGCGTTCAAGTGCTGTTGGGTTTCCCGTAAATACAAGCTGTCAGCAACTTTTTTTTAATAGGGCATGAGCTCTCTACAAACTCAACATATGTTAAATTTTAAAATAACTTTTATTTGTGTAAAAACCAAAACAATGAACTCCATTGTTAAATGCTGTTACTTTTAAATGATAAAATGTTTAATAATAACAAAACAACTTTCCAAAACCTTTGAGTTCTAGCAACGAGATGCCTCTGAGTTCCTTCCCTTCGCCGCTCTGTGCTAACGTCTCATCTATCATTATGGATATTAACTCTGCAGCGGCGTGGAGTACACGCTCACACAAGTCGAACGCGCTGTGAGCGGCTGTTTGGCTGCAGCCTCAAAGATTATTTATGCTCCGGAATAAGAGCCAGTTTACCCTGGAGGCCAATGCATAGCCGTCGATGAAAGACGAGGTAAACACCAACAACTCGTAAACACAGACTGTTTGGGAAATGATTTCATGAGATAGTTTTTTCCGTATTTTTCTTTCTTTTCTAAATTCATGTTTGTTAGTCACACAGCATGTCGGCCTCAGTGTGCATCACAGTCTGCATGAAACAAAGGAATACTGACGCTGAAAGGCATTCGCAAGATGAGTTTGTCAATAAGATATTTTGGGGGAACATTCCACCGAGGAGAGAGGGCAAAGATATCTTTTGACATCTGAGGCAGTTGAAGTGACACAAGGAATATATATATAATTATAATATAATAAATATACATATATATCCATATGTATATATATATATATATATATATATATATATATATATATATATATACATACATATTATATATATACATATATATATATATATATATATATATATATATATATATATATATATATATATATATATATATATATAATATTGCTATGGAGTGCAACACGTTTGACCTTTTAATAAATTGCCCCTTGATATCAGTTATTCAGCAGTCCAAACATTTAAAACAAAATCACAGTCTCCAAATATCCCCCATGAAATATTCATGTTTTAGCATTTTATGCAATTGAATTTATATGTGTACACTTGTAAAACATTATGCTTGTATTGGACATCCGAGTAGATGTATTTCTAGCGTCTGTCTTGAATTAGCATAACATTCATGGTCCCCAGAGGATGACGCTACAGATCTGTCTCCCCTGGTTTGTGTGGCTACAGAGGCGCCGTATCCTCGTCGTCCCACCATGACGTTTCTCTGCCTTCCAGAGGATGAAACCTACGGGCTATGGTGGTCCCCAGACGTTCCCTGTGACCTGTTGTTGTGGGGACGTGTCGTGCAATGAGATGTCCCTTGTATCGCTGCCTCTGAACACGGTGTTCTTCAGACGGCTCGTCTCGACCTCACAAACTCGGAGCGCCATCAACACTCACCAAACCCAAATAACAAATGCATCTTATCACCGTATCTCACGTCTGACCTGCTGCTCTGTCGTCACCATCTCCCCACCCTGCCCTCTTCATTGGAAACAGCAGCACAATCGAAGGTCGGGACCTTGACCTTGACCTTGGTGACAGAGGATATGCTTCATTACGTTAAGAAAGAATAAATACCAAATGTATTTATTTAATGATTGCAGTGCACTAGAACACTGGTTATCAACCTTCTTGCAGTGATGCACCTCCTGTGAACTATTTGTTTCACCCGAGTGCAATTCAGTTTATGAACTTACACTTTTGAAACTTGTATTTAAAGGATTATTTAATGGATGCTCTTTTTATTTATATATATATATATATATATATATATATATCTTAAATATATACTCCCATTTGAGAACCACTGCACTAGAAAGAAGGTCTCTCTTCATGCGTGAGTGAAGAAGCTCCAGATTTAGGATTGATGGCTTCATCAAGTGAATCACAAAGTGAGAAATCCAGCTTCCTGGTTGTCATCTCGAGGCTGGTTTTCCTTTTTTGGGGGATTTGTTCACAAACTACAAACAAGATGTACTCTCTTTGCAGATTTCTGTAAATTATAAATTGTGTCATCTTTCCTTTAAAACTGAATCTTTCTTCACAACATCATTTTGTGAGACACTATTCCTGGGTTTAAGACGTGGCCAGATGTCCAAAGTGTGGCACAAGTGCATATGAATGACCCACCCAGATACACACACACAGACAGACAGACACACACACACACACACACTGCACAAGGTCTAAGGCTGTATGTGTGAGTGGTCCCCAGCTGTTGAGTGCTGTGCAGATGTAGTGAAATGAGGGATTACAGCTAAATCTGGAGGCAGAGGGGAAAAGGGGCCGAGGAGGGGGGGGGGGGGACAATGTGGCGGTTGGGGGTTATGGTACGTCAGTCTAAAATGAAGATGTGGGTTAAGAGGGGTCAGAGGAAATGCAAGCTTATGGGAGAGAGATTTGACACAGGGCGAGATTTACAGTTGTGGAAATCAGAAACAGAGAAAGAACACAGGAAGGAAGAAGAGAAGAGAACTTTAACAAGTGAAAGCTGGAAGACGTAAAAGAATAAAGTATCCCGTGGAGGAAATCTTCATTTGATTACAAATTCATTGATTTTATTCAACTTTCTCCACAATCTGCAGAGCAGGCTCTACAGACAAGTGACATCATCTTGAATCTCACATCCAGTAACGTCCTCATGGGAGACGTGGGGATGTGTTTGCTCACAGCGTTTCTGCAGCTTTCAGCAGGGATCAGATGTGCTTTCTATAATTCATACGACGCGTTAGCTCCCTAAATGGAAAAACAGATAACTGTTTATGTCTGACTTCCCTGATATCTTTATGAATGTAAATAAATACGATGTGAAAACCTCAACTGAGGGCAAACAGGCGTTCTCCTCTTGCAGCCTGATGTCTTCCTCTTTTTGTTCCCATATCCCAGGGTTACCGTTAAGTCCTGCCCTGTTTAATATTCAACACATTTCCCACGCGCGACTGCGGCTCGTACTCCAGGCTGCTGCAGACGCGGTCTGTTTGATATTCTGCGATAACTTTCCTGCACTTGTCAACACATTAGTCGACTGATCTGGAGAGGTTTGGCAAGAGCTCAAATTAATGTGCGCGAGAGCAAAGCCCTCTAGGAAGCTTAGCGGCGCTCTGATTAAGATGCACATTCTCATTTCTCTGCCTCTCTCCACGAAATCCAAGACAGTCTGCCTCAGAAAAGCCAGAGTCACAGTCGGTGTGTTGTTCTGGTAGAACGGGAGGTTTTCATGTAATGTAGGCCCATTATGGCTTTGATAAGCTCAGGCCTATTTTAAGGAAGCCAAACTGCTTGCAGATTTCCCATTTTTGAATTCAACGTGACCCGTGTTCCACCGAGGGCCAATTATAGGCTCAAAAGGGACTATTAACGAGCCTGGATGCCAATCCCACAGACCCTTATGTATCAGTTCAGTAGCTGTGAAATATAATACGATGAAGGCCCACGTCTCACACGTCCTGCGGCCTTGAACGCTCGTTTGAACGTCACCACAGGCGAGCCGGCCATCGTCAATGTGTTTCTTCAATCCGTGCACCGAATGAAGTGTAGAGACGTCAAGCTGCCGTTCACATGCCAGACAACCACCAAGAAAGCTGCCTTCACAAGGCTCAGATTAAGTCATTATTCAATGTAATATTTGGCAATGTAATATTTTAGTATTGGCTCTTATTAAGGTACTTTTGTAGTTTGACTATGTTGAGGAAATGTTACTTTCTGTATTTTTGTTGTTCTTAGTTTGTACTCTTGGCTGAAATGCACTTATTGGATGAAAGCGTCTGCTAAATGACATGTAATGTAATTTAATATTGTTATTTAGTATTGTTATTGTGTTTTATTTTTATCTTTCATTAATGCTCTGCACCCGCTGCTGTGATCGTGCAATTTCCTATCATTATATATAAACTAAGAAACAATAAATAAAATAATATCTAATCTAATATAATGTAATCTAATCTAATGACAAACTATTTGACATGGAAATGTAACTTTATTGTTGTCTCAAACTGTGAGGACTCCCCCCCTGGACTAGGTCAGCTGACCCTCCCAACAGTTACACATGGTTTAGACGTGGTTCCTCCGTGTTCCGGTAATGGTTCCCGTTCCTCCTCCCTGGAGGCCCCGAGCCGCCTCATGGCAGCCTTGACGGACGGCGCACTAAACTCCTCGAAGGAGGTATTATTCAGCAGTCTAACATGTATTCAGACCAACTTGTACATCTGTTCAGGATACACAAACCACCGTGTGCATAACCCGACTCACCATCGTCCGTCTGAACTAATGCTTCATTCTAAGAAAATATACTTACTGTAAATCTGCTGCGTGATGTTTTTCAGATGTCCTGCAGTCCGGCTGCAAGGAAGCTTTGGCGCCGCCTGTCGGCGGAAAGAGGATAAGACGGCTCCACCGAGGGGGGCTGCTGGCCGGCAACCGTATGGAGGACTCAAAATGACGTAAGTATACATAAATAAATAAATAAATGCATGGATAAATATAGGAATATATAAATAAATGCTTAAATAAATAAATAAATGTATAAATGCTTAAATAAATGTATAAATAAATAAATGTATAAATGAATGCTTAAATAAATGTATACATAAATACAGGAATGAACAGAACATCATTAAATAAATATATTTCTACATTTCTGTATTTCTTCATTTATTTATTTCTCTATTTATGTGTCCACACGTATTTCTTCATTTATTTATGTGTGACATTTACGTGTCCGTATATTCAAATGAGCTGGGCGGTCCGAACCTCTGTCTGAAGCCTGATTGGTCGAGTCGGGGAGCCAGACAGAAGCAATCGATCCCTAGCACTTGGACCTGTAGACCAACAACGTTTATTATGCGTTCTTGTCTGTACATTCTAAATACTACTGTTGTTAAGTCACGGAATGTAATGTATTTAATGATGTCCTGTTGATTTATAACTTATATTCATTAATTTCTGTATTTATTTATACATGTATTTATTTATTTATACATTTATTTAAGCATTTATACATTTATATATACATTTATTTAAGCATGTATTTATTTATTCCTATATTTATTCATGCATTTATTTATTTATTTATACTTAAGTCATTTTGAGTCCTCCATACAACCGGACACCTGGCTGAGACGGCTCCCTCGTCATCACAGTGTTTGTCTTGAAAGTGTAGCCGTAGAAACCTGCGAGTGCATCTGACACGAGAGCGCACATGAAACCGAACCTGACTTGTTATATACAATAAACGCATGGGTGCACATGCGGTATACTTTGCCTGTGCCAACTCAAAGTACTGTCAAGATTCAGGAGTCCACAGATGAAGTGTGTGTGTGTGTGTGTGTGGGGGGGAGGCCTCTCCAATGTGTCAGTGGCTGAATGCACTGCATGATATTTACTTTAAGTGGAAATGATCTGCCTCTCTCTGCGATCCGGACATCACTCACACAAGCTGAGCACCGAAGGAAGAAAGGAAGCGAGTGCATGGCGGCCATCGACACGTGTTTCCACGTGCACTCTGATGAATGTATCGCTGCAAACCAAGTTCACGATAAATCATGCATGCGATATGAGCGATACGCATTTCACACACTCGCTGCCGGCTGCTCAGGCTGCTCCTACATTGTAAAGTTGGTGTTTGAGTCCCGCCTCCTTCTATATTCTATATATATTAATTTAGCAACTCCCTAATATGTGCGTTGGCCGAGGAAAAAACGTGTCGGACAAAAGCCTCTGCCAAATGTCTTTCTTGTGCTGCATGATTCAAAAAATAAATCCTCCGTTACGCCGGTGACATCATCCTTTGGCCGGATGCATCGGAACCAAAACACTTTACTCTTTCATTTTTTTTTTACGACTCCAAAACCTTCGAAACGAGCGATTCCAAAACGGGCGCTCACGGCCGCCCCGGCCCTCCGGGTCGTCTCCTCGGCGTCCGAGCCGTGACCGGGTCTCTGAGGGGCCTCCGCGGACCGGGCCTGACGGGCAGCTCCTCTGGGGACTCCTGCTCCCGCCGGGCTGCAGATGGCTAATCTCACAGCAAACGACTCGGGGGGACAATAACACGCCTCCAACGTCCCTCTCGCTCATGGGACGTTGTCTTCCGCAGGACAGAGGACTTTCAAAATCTCCTATTTCCCAACGAGGCTCCGTGTCACTCCTGATTCTCTCATTTAAATACTAAGCTGTACACATGACATCTATTGTTCCGTCCATCCTGCAGAGGATCCTCCTCTGTTCTCTCCTCAAGGGTTCTTCACTTTTCCCCCTGAAGGTTATTTGGGAGTTGTTCCTGGTCCGATGTGAGGTCAGAGGTCAAAGGTCAGGGATGTCTATGTGTACAGACCGTAAAGCACTCCGAGACTACTTTGTAATTTGTGAACTTGGGCTATACAAATAAACTGAATTGAATTGAATTTAAGCGGATTAATTCATGTTTAATTAATGCACGAGCAAAACATAAGCCCTTTCCACGCAGGAAGTTAAGGTGTAAAAATGACAGCGTTAATTCCCCGACGACTAACCAGAGACGGCCTCGCTGACAAAAAAACCAGCAGGTTGATTTCCTGGGAAAGAAATGATGAGTTTAAGTTGTCAACTCGGGGCCCCGGAGCAGAAGCTGAAACCCTGAACACTGAAACATTTAAGTGCAAGTCCAAACCTATAAGGAGGCGAGGGACCGTGAGCCAAATCCCACAGTAATATTCAACAATTATCAGCCTGACAGCTTAATGCACCGACGTCAGGCCCCATCAGAAGCTGCTCGCTCACCGAGTCCAGCAGCTGCGGAACATTTATTAATCCACGCCATCGCTTCAGTGCAACCTGCCCGCTGCAGGGAGGGAGGGCCACGTTTTGTCAAGTAAACTGTCAGAAAGAATATTTAATGAACGCATCTAGTTTGTTGGCAGGAGGCCTCCACACACACACACACACACACACACACACACACACACACACACACACACACACACACACACACACACACACACACACACACACACACATCATCTCTGACCTCGGCACTGGAGGCGACACGTTGACGGCCGAGGGCCCAACGTGTCGCTCTCTGATGTGATTTTAACATCAAACACACACACACACACACCTCATCGGCCCCCTCTGTCCCTTTTGACATGGACATCAGTGCATGTTGGGAGAAGTGTGTGTGTGTGTGTGTGTGTCCCCCACACACACACACACACATTGTCAGCTTCTTTCTGCTCCGCGGACAAAGATGAGAAAGAAGCTGACGGGAGCGACGGGGAAAGGAGACGGAGAGACAGCGATTAGTGGAGACGTGAATGGCTTGCAGGTGTTTGCAAGAGAGAAAGAAGAGAGAGAGAGAGAGATGGAGAAAGAGAGAGATGGATGGAGTGGGAGATGTGGAGTTGTGACTCCCCCCTTCCCTCACGCTGTCATTCGGTTTCATAGAAGAAGAAGTGTCTGCAGGAGCGGATGGGCGATGTGAGAACGGGGGATGGTGTCCTCGCTCACCGGGGGGGGAGGGCGAGCGAGGACACCAAACAGTGAAGGTGAAGGAGTCACCGTGGAGATAAGGAAAGGCCAGGGGGGGGGGGGGCAGTCGTAAATCAATACACGCAAGTAAATTTGCAAAAAGATTTTAATAGGCATTGTTTTAATCATTCTTGGATCAATGTACAGATTCTTTTTTCTTCTTGTCCCGTTCCTGTCAAAGGTAAACACGTCGTGGTTGTCCTCCACACCGGTAAATGCTTCCACCCGCTTCCCAAAACCCCGGAACGTAGACCGACATGACAGAAGAGCACACACACTCTCTACACCCGCGCACACACACGCACACACACACACACACACACTTGCATATTCAGATTCTACAAACCACTCCTTCACGGGTACGGGATTTCTAAATGCAACAAACTGGAGAAGCGCGGACAAACACATTCTACACACACACGCACACAAATGTACACGCACACACACGCACACACACACACACACACACACACACACACACACACACATTCGATAACCGGCATGTATTATAAAGATACATTACAATGCAGACCTCTTTGTTTCCAGGAGGGAATGCCTCAGGGAGGTGATGGGGGCGCGTCCCCCCGGTCGCGACCCTCTCTCCTCCACATCGGCCTTTTCTATCTATACAAGCAAAATGCTGCGGTAAAAATTCCACCGTTTAAAAAAAAAAGAATACAAAAATGGCACGATAGCTTGTTGAGCAAAGGCCTACAAATGCACATTAATAAATTAGACGGATAAATGATATACTTTAATGTTAAAATAAATACATTTGAAAAGTAAATGAATCCCCAAAGCACAACACTGTAATCTGATTAAAGCCGCCCTACGTTGTCCTGTATTACAATATAAAAAAGTGAACTACTCTTTATTTGCACATTCACACGTGTTTTTCTTTTTTTTCTCCTCTCTCTCTTTTGAACAAAATGGCGGCAGCGTCACTTTGAGACTCAAAGCAGTTTCTCCTCAGGCACCTGCCGCACTCTGGCGGCTGTTTCGGGTCGTTTCCATGGTGACCGGCTCTGCTTTAACAGCCATCAGCAGTGATTGGCTTCGGAGCCGCCGGAGCGGAGAAGGAATAGACGGCGTTCTCTGGGAATAAATGGCGAACGGAGAGGTTTTTAAGAATCGTGAATTAGCGGCGTTCTGAATGACTGCTGATTGCTGCGAGGAGAAAGGTTTGACATTCGAATAGTCGACACGCCGAGAGCCGAAGGTAAACGCATCGGGGGGGGACACATCTACCGCGTCTAAGTGCCGCCAAATCACTAGCCGGGTCTGTATTTTTCTCGGTGGTTACAGTTTGAAGGCAGGAAACGCAGACGCCGGCTCTGAGAGGCCGTCGCCGTCCTCAAGGAGCAGACGCCGGCTCTGAGAGGCCGTCGCCGTCCTCAAGGAGCAGACGCCGGGCTCTGAGAGGCCGTCGCCGTCCTCAAGGAGCAGACGCCGGCTTTACTTCTGGGGCTCACAAAAGCCACGGGCATTTTCGGTGTTTTTCTCCAATAAAAAAGGCGCGTGGCTGTCCTCACAAAGCCTTCCTCGCCTCTGGAGAAACGCTGAGGCTCTTATAAACGCGCCGGGTGAAAACATTGGTCAGGGTCCAGGATAGCGGCGGCGGTTCTGATCACAGACGTGTCCGCGTGGCCCAGCTGGGCCGGGGTCGGGTCCAGAGTCCACTGCTCTCCTACGGCTCCCGTGAGGCCCGTGGTCCGAGGCCTACGCGTCCACATTCGATGCGTACGGCGAGAAGCCTTCCTCACGTGTTTCTACATCCATGCTACGATAAGAGTGTGTAGTCCGGCTTCATTCCGGCTCGATTGAGTCCACTTTCTTTACTGGTTCTGAGTACCGGGCGTGGTCTCAAAATGCACTGGCGTAAATATAAATATGACAGCAAGAAAGGCCTCTCCTCTTTAAAAGTCTCGTGAAGTGAAGTTCAAGGCGTCCTTTTAGCTCGCGGTTCTGTTCGCGCCTCGACTTTATCTCCGCCAACTCTCTCACAACAACAACAACAACAACAACAACGCGGGGCGACTCGGAGCCCCTCGGACAAGGCGGTCCCGGCTTTTGCGCGGAGCGACGAGTCGCTAGGACAAAAGGGCGGCGGACAGGAGCAGCATCGCCGCGGTGAGGAGGAGGCGGTCCCGGGAGGCGCCGCTGCCGCTGACGCTCTTCTCCAGTTTGGGAACTTCGGGGTTAAATTCATCTGCAGAAAAAGAGAGAAGATGAGGAAGTGAGAAACGAGAAGAACGCGAGCGTGACGGAGCGAGAGAGACGGCACGCGCCAGACAGAGGGAAGCGAACCATTACTGCATTATTAATTCATCAATCTAAAGGTGTGTGTGATGCATGCTAATGGCGCTCTAACATATGCAGAGAGAAAGACATGATGCAATTAACAAACCACCAATTATCATCAGCACTGCTACATGAGGCCATTTCCCCCGCGGGATGAGAAATTAAAAACACTTCTCTTTCTGATCTGGGTTTTTTTTCTTTCTTCTTCACGTATTCTTCCTTTCACTCTAATGATGTTTTTATCCTCGTGGAATTTCAATCAAACCAAATGACTATGGCCTCCATTGATTAGACACAACAGAACATTAGCCGGAGGGGAGAACACGTTTAGTAATATTCAGTAAAAAAGTGGATTAAACTGAGCCATTACGCTCCGTCTCAACGTAATGTTTCCCATTATATATCTAAAGGGTTATTATAAACACGGCTATAGGAACAACCTGGCTGCATCGAGATGTGAGGATATAACAAAATAATAATATAGTAATCCTAGTAAGTGCAGAAGAAAGCTTCACTTTGACAAATGGCACCTGAACACGGACAACAATCGTGTGTTTGTCCATAAAACGCGTTACTTTCACTTTATATATTATATTATACGTCATTAATGTCCCGCTGTGTAAAAGTTGCAGCCGGCAGATCGTTTTCCGACCGATCGAGGCGTCTTCCAACGGGAAGTACGTCAAACTGAGGAGCTTCAACAAGCTGCTGCTCTGCTGGAGGAATGTAGCGCAGAGATAACAGACAGAGATCACATGACGGCTGGATGTTTGATTGAATGTATGGAACGTTGTTTAGCAAGCGTGAGACATATCCATCAGCACCCCCCCCCCCCCCCCCCCAACAAACTTTACGAATGAAACTTTAGGATATCAGTCACGCGCAATTCCAGGATGCTTTATTTTCATTGGTTGCTGGATTAAATCTTACCCAGATACAACAGATACGTCTGTTTTCTGATTGGTTCTTGTGTAGAGCATGTCTTCTTTGTGATTGGCTGATAAGCGGCACCTCACAGCAGACCTCAGGGAGCGCTTGATTCCTCCACCGTGAGAGCGGCTCATGTTGGCGCTGCGGCGCATTAAAACATTAAACAGCCGAGAGTTTTTTTCATCGTGAGAAATACGACGTGTGGCGGGACTGAAGGAGTTAAGACCGACATGCGTGAGTCTCACGCTCAGTGCGTGAGGCTTGAGAGCCCTGTGTTGTTGTTGTTGTTGTTTTTATTGTTGTAGTTGTCTGGGAGTAAACCACCCGACCGCTGTGGTTTGTCCTGCTTGTGGAGGCAAGCGGGGGAAGGGCAGCCTCGCCTCAGGCGGAGAGAAGAGAGATGACCCCGTCCCGGCGAACTAAACACACGCTCACGTATTTTCACGTAGTGCGACTCTTTCCACGCCGCGTCATGCCGCCACGAGCGGATTCTGTATTTGTGGGCGCCACCGAGATGCTTTGACTAGGCTGACCAGACGTCCTCTCCCCGGACACGTCCTCTTTTCCCCGGACACGTCCTCTTTCCCCCCGACACGTCCTCTTTTCCCCGGACACGTCCTCTTTTCCCCCGACACGTCCTCTTTTCCCCGGACACGTCCTCTTTCTGAGACAAAACAAAGCGTCCGGCAGGGATTCCAAAAACGTTGGGATTTTGCTTCGTTGGATATTTGTGTTTCTCTGGGTTTTCACAAACTAGTTTTTACCCCTTACACGTTTTGTAGATGGTATCTCCCGTACGGTCCACCTGAACAGTCATTGGTCGACTGATCTCAGGGTTGCCAGACACACAAAAGTTATCCCCCTTTTAGGCTGTATATCACAAAACAGGCAGAACAAGAGACGTTAATCAGCGCGGAGGTCATTCGGCTAGCTAACGCGCGCCTGGACGCCATCTTCCCTCACGGCTGCCTGGAGCTGCTCTCAGAAACAAATATGCTTGAGTTCGAGTTTCCCCGGCGGTTTTTGAACGGCTGCTAAAGCTGCACAAATGAGACAAAAAATAAACGTAGTTCTCAAAGAGCACGGCGAGGTGCGCTGACGGGTGAATAACGTCTCGGGGCCGTTTGCCGTTAGCGCGTAGCGAAATGAGGTCATGTGCATACGCTCAGCTCGCTCACTGAAAACACATCCAATCAACAAAGATCAGAGCTAATAGGTACGCCGCAAGCTAACGTGAAATGAGTCGCCTCCTCCGAGGCTGCCGCTCACAAAGTGAAGCCCTTTAATAAACGCTGTTCTTCTCAGAGTTCACTTAGCTTAGCGACCATCCCGGCTAACGCGTTGGCGTCTCCTCGCCTTGGAGAAGCTCGTTGTGCGTACGGCGTGACGTGTTGCTCTCTGAATATGAATCATTGCAATTATTATTTTCGCAGCACTGACAAACTGACGAATGATTTCCCTCGGTCACGTCGAGGGACGCCTCTGCGACGCTCGGGCAGGATTTGTAGCTCGCCGTCTGAATACTTCATTCTTCTGCCAACTGGCTTCTCGGCGCTGAAGCACTCGCTGCCAAATGCAGAAGAAAAAGGCAAATTGCACTCTTGCAAACTGTGTTTGCTCTGTAATATCACATGCATTGTTTGTAATATATACCCATTACTTCCCCCATATTGTATCTAATAGGCCGTTGATGTGCAGTTCACGGAGCTATCAGCGGGGGTAATCCATTCCTTGTGAATCCTCCAGAGTGCCGACTGCAAACGTCAGATAAGACGCTTCGGTTTGCATCGTGCATCTCAAGTACACATCTCACCACTGATTTGGAGGAAATCTGCACACAACCCACTCGGAGCAGATAAGTCTCGGGCGCCTATTGATGCATCTTTGTTGTTGTTGCATTTTCCGGTCCACTACCTTATTTATCTTGCAGGCTTTAGCCTTTTTCTCTTGCTGCAGACGCTTTCTATAGGAGGACGGCGTTTAAGGGCAAGTCACAGTTGGAGGGATGCGCAGCGTGTACAGAGCTCTGCTGCAGGATATATATATATATATATATATATATATATATATATATATATATATATATATATATATGAGGTTGTGATTCACTCAGGCAGCGCGGCGGATGCTGAGCTCGTGGAGCACATCTGGCCACACGCCTCTCCTCACATCTCTGCTGTTCTGCCAGGTAGGACAGATGTGTGTTTGAAACGGTTCAGATCATTACAATCATTACAAAAAAAGATGAATCAACTGGGTTCCCATTTAGAAGATGATGGTGGTCCATTACAAGCCGGGTGGTGTTTGTGTGTATGCTATATGTAATGGCTGCGATATGGAAATACCTTCTAATGGGCCGACGGAGACGAGCCAGTCAGACGCTCGTCAGGTTGTAAACACCCGACTGCGTCTCGTTCCACTGAAGTGATTCACAAGCACTGCTGGCACACAGATTGCCAACGGTGGCGGCGTCTCGTTTCACAAATGATAAACTGTGATGATTACAGCAGACAGCTTGAGAAATATTGTTTATTCTTGGCCTCCGCTCACAAGCCAGTTTGGCTGGTCCCGGGGTTTTGTGTTTGAAGCGTCTCACCGCTCGTGTTTCTCGCCCTGTCGGACTTCAGCAACGGACGTGGAGCGATGAAGAGGAACTTTAATATCGTGTTGATTCTTCCGCGGCCCCGCTGGACGACTGCAAAATGTCTCCGGTGATCCTGCGTGATTTCATTAAATGTTGCACGGCATCAGACCCGGTGGCCTCGGCTACAAGCATTAAGAATACCGATTATAGAAATAGCAAATCCCCTCTCTTGTGGTGTTTTACTTATCCAGCTCATAAAGAGGCATCGGTACTAAACCGAGACGGTTTCATTAGCAGTTAAAAGTTCCCCACATTAACTTCGACATCCTTGTTATTACTCATAGTTACAGAAGACGAGAACTACGTCGCATAGAGCGCGCTTATCCTCAGAACCCGTTGGGTACGGAGCGGCTAAGAATAACGTCCAGACAGATGTGGAGAGAGAGGGAGGGATGTGAGGATGCTGAGCCCGTCTGTGGGCTCCGGGTGAGTCAGAGAGTGGGTGTCCAGCGGTCAGCAGGGCCGTCAGGGGTACTCCATGTGTGTGTGTGTGTGTGTGTGTGTCCTGGTTTTTGTTATTCCTCCAAATGTATTCAGCGAAATTCATCATAACGCTGGAGGCTACGCTTGTTTTTCATGAGTCTGTGTGTGTGTTTCTTTTTTATATTAAGTTCTACGGAAGCTGAGCCGGTCGCCCACGGAGCCCGTCTCTCTCTCTCTCTCTCTCTCTCTCTCTCTCTCTCTCTCTCTCTCTCTCTCTCTCTCTCTCTCCCCGTCTCTGTTTCCATCCCAGGCGGGTCACACTCTCTTAGCCTCGTCACGGACCGCCCACAGCTCCCAGTAACAGGCCGGCGAGAGGCTTTTGAGAGAGAGAAACAAAAGGTTTCTGACACCGATCAGCTGACGATGGACTTGCTGGCTGACACGCTTCCTCTGGAGGTAAACGGGGACGCTTCGTTTCTTACAAGACATCGGCTGACCTTGTGGAGGTCAGTGTGTGTGTGTGCGTGTGTGGTGAAGTGAATAGTAAACACTATAAACACTTTATATATATTTATATATATATATATATATATATATATATATATATATATATATATAAATTTAATTTTACATTGCTGTATTTACATATATGTTGTGTATGTATACATATATATTTTATTTTATATTATTTTGTATTTTATATTTCACTTTGCATACTATACTATCACTTTCTTTCTTATATTTATATTTTATTGTGTTTAGTTTATTGGTGCTACTGTGTCAACAAATTTCCCCTTGGGGATTAATAAAGTATATTTCTATGTATCCATCTATCCATCTATCTATCTATCTATCTATCTATCTATCTATCTATCTATCTATCCATCTATCTATCTATCCATCTATCCATCTATCCATCTATCCATCTATCTATCTATCTATCTATCTATCTATCTATCCATCTATCCATCTATCTATCTATCTATCTAATCAATGTTTGAGTCACATATTGATCTGTTTTCAGCAACTCACCGATGTTGTGTATTTTGATGTTTGGCCTCACTGTGTAGTCGGGGCTGGAGTCGTCGTCGGCCTGGGAAACTGAGACACACACACACACACACACACACACACACACACACACACACACACACACACACACACACACACAAAGACAGAAAAGACAGCAGAGGGAGGAATACAAAGCAGAGGATGGAGAGAAGGGAGGGAGAGGGAGAGAAAACACGTCATTAAAATGACAAGACTGGGTGACACGTGCATCTACAGGCACTAAAGGGTGCACCGATATAGCAGAGAGCGTGGAGCCGGGCAGAACCCCGGAGACTCCTGGAGCGGGGGTCCGGACGCCGTCAAAAGCGTCTTCTTCTTCTTTTTGCTGAACGAGGCTGTGGTTCTGAAACACAGGGCTCTCACACATGTGGACCAGTGGCCTTCCAGGACTTTTCCAGGACTTTTAACCAAATGTCCATGACCAAACTGAAATCTCGGTATAAACAAGAAGCGTACGCCGGCTTATATTTTGAGTGTTTTTCTTTTAGAAATATATGAATTATTTCAAACTCTGCGTAAATGAACATGTGATTAAAACACATTTCCATGACTTTTCCAAAACTTTGATGATTTAAGTTTTTTCCATGACTTTTCCAGGCCTGGAAATGACCATTTTAAAATTCCATGACTTTTCCAGGTTTTCCATGAGCGTACGAACCCTGGAAATAGCAATTACAAAACAAGCTGGTGGCAATGAAGTTGCAGCATGTTCCGTCTCTGATCTCAGAGGGGCGAGGACATCCGGTCCGGAGGCGTCTCGACGCTGTCAGAACGACCTCGCCGAGGAAAGGCCGGGGATGGCGAACCGAATAAAACTGCACACATCGCCATTCATGCACACACACACACACACATTAAAAAGATTTACGGCTGGCAAACTATAGCATGTGCACACACACACACACACACACACGCACACGCTTGAGCCTACAAACACACACACAGAAGCAAACAGAGGCGCGGTGGACACATCAATAGATTAGCCCTGACACCGGGAGGGGGGGGGGGGGGTAAGGTGATGTGTACACAGGGGCTGACACTGGCCTGAGTGTGGGATGTATTAGTGCTGACAAGGCTAGAGGGGGGGTCTGTTCCTCTGGAGGGGCAGGAGACAGTGGAGATGAAGTGAGGTGAGGAGGTGAGGAGGTAAGGAGGTAAGGAGGTGAGGAGGTAAGGAGGTGAGGATGTGAGGAGGTGAGGAGGTGAGGATGTGAGGAGGTAAGGAGGTGAGGAGGTGAGGAGGTAAGGAGGTGAGGAGGTGAGGATGTGAGGTGAGGAGGTAAGGAGGTGAGGAGGTGAGGAGGTGAGGATGTGAGGTGAGGAGGTAAGGATGTGAGGAGGTAAGGAGGTGAGGAGGTAAGGATGTGAGGAGGTGAGGAGGTAAGGAGGTGAGGAGGTGAGGAGGTAAGGAGGTAAGGATGTGAGGAGGTGAGGAGGTGAGGAGGTAAGGAGGCTGTTTCCTCTCACCGGTGGAGCAGCAGACGTAGACCCTCAGTCTCAGGCAGCTGTGTCCGTGGTGGTGGGTGGGCGTGGCTGAAACACACACACACACACACACACACTCGTCAACCTTGTGCCCTCCAGCCGTGCAGACTGGAGCAGCCGAGGACACGCCCCCCCCCCCCCCCACTCACAGATGTAGTAGTACTCCTGGCCCACGTTGAACTCGTAGCCCAGCGAGAAGGCGCTGTAGCGCTGGAACTTCTCGGAGAACTTGATGGCGCCGTGGGGCGCGTGCGGCCGGTTGCACTCCCAGCGCTTGAAGCCCAGCTGCGGGTCGCAGGTGCGGTAACCGCGGTAACTGACCATGTAGAGGATGTACTGCTCGGCCACGCCGCGCTCCAGCGGGCCGCGCTGGCTGCTGTTGTAGTGCGGGCAGTAGATGTCCAGGTAGTCGTTGACGCTGACCTGCACCGTGTAGCCTTCCCTCCGCAGGCTGCAGGAACAGGGAGAAACACGGCCATGCTGGTGAGTTCAGGGCCCCAGATAACAAACCCTTTACATTCTTACCGTCGCATTGAAAATGTGAAGGTCATGTTTTGATCGCCGCGTATTTGTATGTGCGCAAACCGAATGGCATGACATTTGGTGGGATGGTTGGTTATTATCCGGGGACCATTTGATTCGATTTTGGGATCGATCAGGTCAAAGGTCAAGGTCATGAAAAGTTCAAAATCTTCTTTTTACCATAGAATTTCTATCCAATTGGCAACTAATGCCAAAATGTTCATAATTCAATGCCCAATCGTGTGATATGTGAATGGTCTCTACCGAGTGCCCGTTCTAGTTATTATTATTATTATTATTATTATTATTATGACTATTGACGACCTGATGAATGATTTCGTACCATCGGTCATGCTAGCGTGTGCATGGAGAAGAGACTCCAAACGTAGGAAACTCATTCATTCATTCATTCTCCCCTCTGCAGACTTTATGATAATACCATGCAGTTGTTTGCATGCGGTATACTTATATTATTTACATTTATTCTAGGGAAAAGGGCGTTTAAATATTTCTGCATATGGGTCCCTAAACAGGCTAGGAGTTGCATACGTGGGGTCTGACCGTAAAGCTGCGGCCCGTGAGGATCCGATGAGCCCATCTGTATTCACGGGGATGCTGTTAGTCACCATGGGGCCGTTTCACAGAGGAGCCCATTGACTTTAGAATTCACGTCACTGTATGAAATGACCTGCTGTGACCTTCAGGATAATCAGCCCTGCTAAACACTGCAGGGCTGTGCCCTTCAGATATGGTGAGGGGGGGGGGGGGTCTGAGTAGGCCCTCAGCAGCCAATCACAGAGAAGGGAATTTAGATCATTTTCTATCAACTTGAGAATATGAAACACAAATTCCACCAAATCTGTGTCACAGATTTTATTTAATTTGACATTGCTGTATTTACATATATGTTGTGGATATATATATATATATATATATATATATATAAAAAATTATATTTCACTTTATATACTTTATACACAGTCTCTTTCTTTCTTATATTTATATTTTATTGTGTTTAGTTTATTGGTGCCACTGTTTCAACAAATGTCCCCTTGGGGATTAATAAAGTATATTTCTATTTCTATTCTTCTATTCTCTAGATGGCAGCAACAGCGTGTAAGATGTAAGAAGATGTAAGAATAGCACGTGGTTATTATATACTATCATCATAATGTTCTATACCTTGCACATTTTCTGATTAGAACAACTTGACATATTAAATTAAGTTGTGGTTCCAGGTGACGTAGACACCTCCTATTGTTGGCCTGCTCCCTCTCCAGAAACACCCCCTGCCCCCCTGAAGAGACGAGTCGATGGTCGTCTCTTATCGAGCCGGCAGACATGAAAATGCTTTAAATCTTCTCTCTGCAGGAAAATCAAACAAGATAATATCCCAAAATGTGAAACTATGCTTTTATTATTAATCAATTATGTTTACAATTAAAGGAGCAGGATTAAGGATGTGAGGATTTAGAGGCGTTACATCCAAATGAATGTCATGCCCACCCCTCCCTTCCCAAGCCTGTGGGAGACAAACGGATCATCGTGGTTATAAAGACAGAAGTTCTTATAGCTGCAGGTTGCTATGAATAATATTGTGAATAATATATTCAACGTCGGCCAATGAATCCCCTTAAATTCTCGACGCTTCTTCAGTCTCAATATAAGATCAGAAAAGTTTCCAGATCCCCAGTGATGTCAGTCCATTTACAAAATGAATATAAAATGCATATAACAACCCACATTTCCTCACTAAACGCCTTGTGGCGAGTGCTGAGAATGATGACCCCCCCCCCCCCCCCCCCTCGTTGAGGCGGAAGGAGATCCTGTCAGCGGCGCTCCGGCCGCAGGGGAACCGGCCTGCCGTGATGACCGGAGCTCCCCCGGCAACCGCCACTGATGGACGACTGGGATGGGGAGGAAGGCCACTCTGAGGTTGAGGTTGAGAGTGTGTGTGTGTGTGTGTGTGTGTGTGTGACCCTTGATTCAAGACTCCACACTGAACCACTGAGACGATGATGTGATGTGATTTTGCGTTCGGCTGCCACGCTGTGATCTTCACTGTTTGTAATGCTAAGTATATACTTATTATGTAAATTACACAATCTGTAATTAGACAAAGTAGGAGTCATTAGAAGGGCTCCTGCAGGTGAGCTGATGAGATGGGAATTGTTGGCTGCAGCGATGTGTGACGGGTAGAGTGCCGCTGTAATGACGCGTGTTCGCCACTAGGTGGCGGTATGGGGCCGTCTTGTGTTTGAAAAGCAAACCTCTGCGCTTTCCTCTCCTAGTTGTCTCCTTTCTTTCACATTTTCTGTTACACACAAAAAGGAGAGCACACACATACACACAACACAACAATACCTCCCTATGTATGCGTTATTACACACACACACACACACACACACACACACACAGCGGCTCACGCTTGCATACCTTACAGGTCGGGCCTCCAGAGAGATCATCATTCAATTACAAAATGGGGATCAGACATTTCATAACACCTTTATCTCTCTTTTTCCATCCCGCCATCTTTCCCGCCGTGGCATTGTAACGTTTTCCTTCTCCTCCTCCGCTCCCGCCCTCCGCTCATCCTCACCCCTTCCCTTCGTTTACACAGGCGGATGAATATCAGTTTTCTTAACCACTGTTCTTTTTGGGGGCCATCAATCTTATCTATGCCCCCCCCCCCCCCAGATGTGAGATGACAGACTTTTGTCTTGCAGCGTTGCGAGAAGAGACAACACAGCTCTGCTTCAAAGGGACTATATTTAGAGAGGGGGGGGGGGCAGAGATAAAGCAGTACAATGGGTGTGGGATGGAGAGAATCGTTAGCAGATAGAACAAAGATAAAAGTGTGAGAAAGAGGCCGTGTCGAATGTGAAAACGCGTCGCCAGGAGGACCCGGACGACGGAGGGCGACGCAGTCGGCGAGAAACAGGTGAGAGGGCGTCGGCGAGCGAGAAACAGGTGAGAGGAAACAAGAGCAGGAGATGTTGGAGCGGAGGTGGTGTTTGAGGACAAAGAGCTGCTGTACAGTGAACCCACAGCGATGTGTTCAGGGTCTAGTTGTTGGAATGCACCGTGTATGCGGTGCATTCATGTGGCTGAAGGTGGGGGGGAATCTAGGGCTTCTTTTCTCATTGTGTCTTATTTTGATGAATCTATTGATTGTTTACTCTTTGAATGTCAGGAAGTAATAAAACGAAAGCGTAAAGACGGACAACAAGAAGAAAGTGCTCACATATGAGCGTCCGGCTTGGGATTTGGTTCATCGTCTTTGATTGTTGAATGACTTCAATAATGTCCAGTAGTCGATCCTCACCGGTGCTGGAACCGATAGTTTCCACCCAGACAAACAACCCTGTGACTTCACTGCTCACCGCTTCTCACTCCGCCTCAGCAGACGCTCACGCAGCAGGAGGACCAGGCGCTACGATTGTAAAGTCAGCCGGAGGAGGAGGAGGAGGAGGAGGAGGAGGAGGAGGAGGAGAAAACGACTCTGGGAGGAAGAAAAAAGCTAAGGTGGTGCAGAAGAGAGAGAGAGAGAGAGACTAAAAGGGTGGAGTGAAAAGAAGGAGTCCCTCTAGGTGGGCGCCGTTATATAAGGAGTCCACTTAGTGGCACAAGACAGAAAGGTTGCAGGGCAGAGAGGCACGGAGGGAGGGAGGGAGGGAGGGAGGGAGGGATGGAGGGATGGAGGAAACAGTGGAAGGGGGAGAGAGGCGATTTAATAACTTACGGTGTGGGGGGTGGGGGGGAGGAAGGGAAATGCGTTGAACGATGACAACAAAGAGAGAGGAGCAGAAAGGGAGGCAGGGGCCATGACGGAGACACAGTGCTCCCCGGGGATGAACATATATGTGGTGAAAGCGCCTTAAAAAAAGAGCGATGGTTCTCATTCTCTCGTTGTCCCCCCCCCCCCCCCCCCAACTCCCTCCCTCTCTTTCCGCTGTGCATCGTCTCTGCGCCGGTTTTGCTGCCTCATCATCCTTTTCCCTCCGAGTGTGAGTGCACAGCTAGTTAGTGAAGGCTGCACAGGCTGGGGGGGGGGGGGGGGACAAAGATAGCACCTTTCACATCTGCACTAAAAAGAGCTCTTTGGAGAATACCGCCCGTATCAATAAATAACAATGTTGAGGTATAGCGCCGCAGCTACAGACACTCACAGCGGACGGGAGCAGAGCTGCAGGAAATCTATAATTCCTGCAGTAAACAATGAAGCGGGCGTAAAGAGTCCTCTCGGAAATAACAGAAGTGAGGCGGTATGAGAATACATATTTCCCTCTATTTGACTGACGTGAGCGGTGTCCGTTGTTGTTGTTGCTTCATTGAGTTTAATACAAAAACAAATCCATGAGGTTCTTCTGGATAATAAGGTGCGAGATCCCATCAAACAAAAGGAATGTAAAAGTTTCTTCTTCTTCTGTGTTTTCTGACGTGATGGATATGAAGAGTTAGCGAGGTGTTCCTCAGTCTGCAGGTCGTGATGTTTGTTCTGCTGCAGCTTCGCCCCACATGACTCAACAATCCACGACCGACAGCTGGAAGAGACGCGTTGCTGCTTCTGACCAACACCGACCTCGCCGCGGAACACTCCGGAACACTCCGGAACACTCCGGAACACACCGGAACACACCGGAACACACCGGAACACTCCGGAACACTCCGGAACACACCGGAACACACCGGAACACTCCGGAACACTCCGGAACACTCCGGAACACACCGGAACACACCGGAACACTCCGGAACACTCCGGAACACTCCGGAACACACCGGAACACTCCGGAACACACCGGAACACTCCGGAACACTCCGGAACACACCGGAACACACCGGAACACACCGGAACACACCGGAACACTCCGGAACACTCCGGAACACACCGGAACACACCGGAACACACCGGAACACTCCGGAACACTCCGGAACACACCGGAACACTCCGGAACACACCGGAACACTCCGGAACACTCCGGAACACTCCGGAACCACTCCTGAATCATCTTTGCTGACCACGTTCAGCACGCCGTTCTGCAAGCGAGGTGTTTCAGCGCTCCGTGGAGCAGTTGTTTGCGGGCTACCCCTGCTCAGTCATCGTCGATGACATCATCATTGGAGGCCGCGGAGTGGCTGAACACGACGCCAATCTAAGAAAAGTTCTCGACAGGGTGCGTGAAGTTAATCTCAAGCTAAACGCAGACAAGTGCAAGTTTCGTTTGGACCAGGTAGCATACGTAGGCCACATCTTCACAAGCGAAGGCCTCAAAGCAGACCCGTCTAAAACGACAGCGATCAACGACATGCCGATCCCCACAGACGTGACTTCACTACAGCGTTTCTTAGGAATGGTGAATTACCTCAGCAAATACATTCCAAATCTCAGCGACATTGCCCTGAGAAAACTCACTCACAAAGAGACTGCATGGTGCTGGTTCCAACAGCATCAAGAGGCTTTTGACCGCCTCCGGTCATGCCTGTCCAGCCCACCAGTGCTGGCAGACTACAACGTTAAAGACCCAGTGACACTGACCTGTGCCTGCAAAACGGCAGACCCGTAGCCTTTGCTTCACGGGCTCTCACAGACACTGAGACACGATACGCACAAATAGACAAAGAGCTCCTAGCCGTCGTGTTTGCCCGCACGAAGTTCAAAGACTACGTCTACGGAAAGCCCACAGCCGTGGAAACTGACCACCAGCCTTTAGTGACCATCATAAAAAAGCCCATTCACGTCGCTCCTGCCCGTCTCCAGGCGAAGCAGCATTCTCTGCTGCTTCGCCTGCAAAGCCACGACATCAGCCTGGTCTACAAAAAAGGCAAGTACAGGTACCTGGCAGACACTTTCCAGAGCTCCCAGCCCACGAGCACCACGGAGCCCTGGTGAAAACGGTGACTACGAAGTCATGAGCGTGAGCTACATCTCCTCAGCCCGCCTGGAGGAACTCCAGAAACACACAGCAGAAGACGAGGTGCTACAGACCCTCACCAGTCATTAAACGTGGATGGCCTACCAGAGAAAGCCAGCTCCAGCAGGCTATTGGCCATTTCTTTCCATACAGAGACGAACTGACGATGGAGGACGGCGTCGTCATGAAGGGCCATAAAGCACTTATCCCTCAGTCCCTGCACAAAGAGTACATCAACATTGTGCACAAAGGACACCCAGGTATAGAGGCAACCAAGCGTAGAGCTAGGAGTGTAATCTTTTGGCCTACAATGTCAAACGACATCAATGGAGAGCTGCTCTCATGTGCAGTATGCAATAGCACAAAGTCGCACCAACTCCAGCCTGTACCCGACCTGCCGTGGTCCACAAGGGCCGCAGACATTCTGGACTGGCATGGGAAACACTACCAAGCTCTTGTGGATTCGTACTCTGGCTGGTTCGAAATCGACCTCCTCCCAAACTTGACCTCATCAACTGTCATCTCCGTCCGCAGTGCATTTTGGGCGCGCGCCCAAGCCTTTTTGCCAAGCGCCTATGAAAAATCCCGAGCGCCTAAGGCAACAAAGAAAAAAAAAAAAACTGCTCTGAAAAGAAAAAAAAAGTGGGCGAATGGACAGAGCGGCCAGCTGTTGCCCCCCCCCCCCCCCCCCCAGCACAGGTTTACAGTAGCCTAACATTCTACAGATAAAGTCGCTAAATAATGTCCTAGAAGTTTGAAATAAATATAATTAGATATTCATTAAGAAAAGAATGCAGTGTTCAACTGGACTCCCTCGTCAGCGTTCAATTAAAAGAATCAAGAATCATTTCCGTCTAAGTGATCAGTAACGCGCTACCGCTCCAAGATGGCTGCCGTTCATTGAGC
This sequence comes from Liparis tanakae, assembly GCA_036178185.1. Lineage (NCBI taxonomy): Eukaryota > Metazoa > Chordata > Actinopteri > Perciformes > Liparidae > Liparis > Liparis tanakae. Next base: position 309,469 of record CM070106.1, on the reverse strand, counting down.
GTCTCCCGGTACAGACGAGGCCGGCGTGGCGTCATCACTGATGGCCTCACACACACACACACACACACACACACACACACACACACACACACACACACACACACACACACACACACACACACACACACACACACACACACACACACACACACACACACACACACACACACACACACAGTCTCTGGGGTAATCACCACCAGCCTCGTCAGGAGGATCAACCGATGTGCGAAGCGGCGTGACGTAAACGCCGCTCGCCGCCTGTTTACCACCGGCGCCACTCCCAGGGCCGAGCTGCAGGACTCGGCGGTTTTTCTCTGTACCTCAGCACCTAAACTCATTACTTGTGCACGCACAGACAACCATCACACACACACACACACACAATCACAACATCTCCTGTGAGTCGTCACTGATTGAGTTAACGGCGCAATTAACGGCCCGGTTTACAGCGTTTCGATCCAAAATGGAGGATTGAAGGGGAAACGAGTGCTGAGCCAGTCGGGGGGAAGAGGCCAACGCTGCAACTCTCTCTCCTCCGCCACGAGGCCGCTGGGAGCCCCCCCCCTCTAATCTCAGAGAGATTGAGGAACATTACCTTTTTATATTCACCCATCCCTGTATAACCCTCCCCGTGGCCCCGCCCCATCGCCGGCCACATTCCTCTTCTGGCCTTCGGCTCATTCGGGGAAGCTTCGCAATAACGGTTTCCAGCGACCAGTGGATTTACAGGACTTTAAACCAAATGTCCATGACCAAACTGAAATCTCGGTATAAACATGAAAACTGTAGAACATTGTCCGTATTGAGAGCGTACGCCGACTTATATTTTGAGCGTCTTTCTTTAAAAAAACTTGCACTTTAACATACACTTTAACTTAAACACACGTCACATGTAACATGCACTTTAACTTAAACACACGTCACATGTAACATGCACTTTAACTTAAACACACGTCACATGTAACATGCACTTTAACTTAAACACACGTCACATGTAACATGCACTTTAACTTAAACACACGTCACATGTAACATGCACTTTAACTTAAACACACGTCACATGTAACATACACTTTAACTTAAACACATGTAACATACACTTTAACTTAAACACATGTAACATACACTTTAACTTAAACACACGTCACATGTAACATGCACTTTAACTTAAACACACGTCACATGTAACATGCACTTTAACTTAAACACACGTCACATGTAACATGCACTTTAACTTAAACACACGTCACATGTAACATACACTTAGACACTCTAATACGTTCTCTGTTTTCCAATGCTCTTTATCTTTATCTTATCTTATCTCATACTTATGTTGATGTTTATATTGTTTGTCATGTCAAATGTTGCACCTTCCGCCAAAAGAAATTCCTCGTTTGTGTAAACATTCCTGGCAATAAACGGTTTCTGATTCTGATTCTGATTGATGTTCATTATTTCAAACTCGCCGTAAATGAACATGTGATTTTAACACATTTCCATGACTTTTCAAAAACTTTTATGATTTAAGTTTGTTCCGTGACTTTTCCAGGCCTGGAAATGACCATTTTAAAATGCCATGACTTTTCCAGGTTTTCCGTGAGCGTAGGATCCCTGCAGTACGTCTGTTAATAAATGACTCGCTCTCGGCTGCGAGCAGCGTGCACCGATCCCCTCGGTAACCCACGCCGCGTTGACGCCGAGACGTTCACACGGCTTCATGTGCGCAGCATTTAAAAAGCTCCACCGCTGCTGAAAGGTATGGATTTCAGCTTGAAAAGAGATATTTTATCGATCGCCCATGAGCAAATTCTCGTTGCTCTCGTCTCTCGGTGGGAGGTCCCATGCGGCGGCAGCTAAAGAACGGCGTCTCGCGGTTCTCGCCGACACCGTTGCTCAGAAATGGATGTTTGGGTTAAAGAAAGTGTGTGTGTGGGGGGGGGGCTGGAGGGACCCGCTCAGAAATATAAAGTATAAGCCAACTTATCTGAGGCAAATGTAAGAGAGGGGCCATGCTGTGGCACACATTAAGGAATACGGCCTTTCTGGCAGCACCCCCGGATCTATATTCTGAGCTGGTGGGGGAGACGATGCACAGATGAGTCAGGACTCCACACTCAGCCCATCGGCCACAAATACACACACAAGCTCCTCAATCTGAGGGGTCTACAGGGGCAGCAGATGAAGAACAAGATGGAAACAGCCTGAGACAGCATTAGTGTCCGTTACTCAATGTCTATAAAATATACCAACAATGTGAAATCCTGATCACAATCTTTCACAAATATCCTTCAAATTGCTTCATCTGACCGGCAGTGAAACCCGAAATACATTAATTAGTGTCGCTCTACACGCCGTTATATTAGTTACAGATGTACACTACCGTTCAAAAGTTTTGGGTCACTTGGAAAAAAGAAAAAAAACACTGTTTTTTCCAATGAAAATGACATTAAATTAATTAGAAATACACTCATAGTACATAGTTACATAGTTGTATACATGTTAATGTGGCAAATGACTGTTCTCTGTTTGTTAATGAAGTCTCTACAGAGGTGTGTAGAGGCCCATCTCCAGTTTTGTGTTATCGCCTTAGAAGACGAGCAGAGGGGTAGAACCCCCTCGAAACCCTTTATTTTTATTTTTTAGAACTTTTTATTTAGGAGCAAAAAGATTATTCCTTGACATTGAAACCCTTTTTATGTGAGCGCAGCTGAAAACAGTTGTGCTGGTGAGAGAAGCTCTAAAACTGGCCTTCCTTTGAGCCACAAGAAGAACAACATTCATATTTACCATGAAATCATTATTCCTAACCTGGTCAATGTCTTGACTCGATGTTGTATTCATCCTGTAGCTGGACAGAGATGCTGCGGTGGAGTCTCTTCAGAGAGACGTCCGTCAGTCGCGTCCGACTGACGGACGTCTCTCTGATCGGGCCCTGAGCTCGTCGTCCTTGTTGGAAGTGTTGCAGTGAGGGAAACAAAGCTGATCACGATCACCATAATCACACCACGCCACAGCGCCAGCCTCTGATTAAATCGCCCGCGATGCATTGTGGGTTGCCGCCAGCTCGTTCAGAGGAAATATGATCTGGCGTGCATTCCGTTGATTAATCTACGAGGCTTAAACTGCTGTTTAATTTCTAGACATCCACAGAGGGAAGTTTAAATATCAAACAGAAATATGGATGACGATGTGAATATTAAAGCGTGGCTCTCCTCCAACTGCTCTGCATACAATACATGTGTGAGTGGCCTGTTCCTCCCCTTCTCTTTACAGGGCATCGTTTCCACGCAGCATTCGGACGTGTTTGATTGGCCGTTGGCCGCTGGGCTTTGGGCTTTGCGTTGGTGCGTCACCTCGGACTGCAGCGACACTCTACTGAGCCCTCGTCTCCATTCAGCTCATTATGTTCATGGCTTTGGTTAAGGGCTTTGGAAATATGAAATATGGATGAATAGCTTACGCAACTATTTGGCCGTGGTTGATCCTGGAAGCACGACGTTTGTTCGTCGTCAGATGTTTATTTCCATCGTGTACCTTTTATTTAATCAAACCCTTTATTTATTTTTAATGAAATCAATCCTATTGGTAAAGCACTACTGATTAAAAAACTAATGAAATCCAAAGTAATTTAAAAAACATATTTGGCATAACTCATTTATTATTAAACAATTCAAGAAGTGCTATTTTAAGTCTCATAATGGTGTGTAAGAATAATGAGTTATTGTATTTGATATTATAACAATAATGTTAACACATAAGAGCAACGGGTAATTCATTCATTTATTCTTTCTAACTTTGCCAAAATGTACTTTACAAAAAAAGTCTCAAGGTTCCTTAAAAAATTAAATATAAATTATAAAAATAATAGAAATGTTGGCAAGATAAATTGATTGATAAAAAAAATAATTGTACACAAAATAACCCGCAAAAGAGATTTTTGTGCGGGATATTTCAACAAATCGACCAATAACGCTTGACGGGTTGGGATCAATTCAGAATCTTAAAACATAAGAATGTCTACCCTAAATTATTATACTGTATATATGTCTGCTAAACATCTGAAACCTCCTCCTCACAGCTGCATAAGGAGTGGGAAACCGTGTAAGTATACATCAGGAAGTGATGAATCATGTGCAAATTAGACAATAAAATAGTGTCACGCTGGCAAAAAGAGATTAATTAAAAACGACTTCACAACCTTAATCAAGGACACGGCTCACACGTCGTCTCATTAATCTGCGACACTACATTCTCAGAGTAGCTGAGATGACACTCGAGCTGGACAATCGACATTAACAATCAATATCTGTTCCCTGGGAATTGATTCTGACCCGAGGTGTGGACACATCGTGGCAATCAAAGCCCGACGCTGCCCCCCACCCCCCCCCCCCTCCGTTACGGAGCGGACAAACATCACCTGAGAGAACACACAAACACACAAACACACAAACACACACCGCTCTCCATTT
>CM070106.1:237500-300000 GCA_036178185.1 Liparis tanakae | reverse complement strand
TACAATTGACACACACTTTGCATAGACAACTGACACACACTTTGCATATACAACTGACACACACTTTGCATAGACAACTGACACACACTTTGCATAGACAACTGACACACACTTTGCATAGACAACTGACATACACTTTGCATATACAACTGACACACACTTTGCATAGACATCTGACACACACTTTGCATAGACAACTGACACACACTTTGCATAGACAACTGACACACACTTTGCATAGACAACTGACATACACTTTGCATAGATAACTGCCACACACTTTGCATAGACAACTGACACACACTTTGCATAGACAACTGACACACATTTTGCATAGACAACTGATACACACTTTGCATAGACAACTGACACACACTTTGCATAGACAACTGACACACACTTTGCATATACAACTGACACACACTTTGCATATACAACTGACACACACTTTGCATAGACAACTGACACACACTTTGCATATACAACTGACACACACTTTGCATAGACAACTGACACACACTTTGCATAGACAACTGCCACACGCTCCACGGGCTGCTGCCCTGAAGTGTGTCCGTCTGTCTGTAGTTGAGGGCTGTCAGTGGGCAGCGCTCAGCGGGAGGAGGAGGAGGAGGAGGAGGAGGAGGAGGAGGAGGAGGAGGAGTAGGAGGAGGAGGAGGAGGAGGAGATGACAGGCCGAAGCAGATGGAGGGGCAGAGATCAGGAACGGTGGAACAGAGATAGGGGAAAGAAAGAGAGGGGGAAGAAGACACGGTGAACGCAGAGCAGGAGGGGGGAAAGAGCGAGTGATGAGGGGATAACCCCCCCCCCTCCCTCCCTCGCTCCCTGTCAGTCGTTATGAGCGTCTGTTCGCCGTCTTCCCTCCATCAGCGACTCGGTAACCTTCAGCACCAAAACCCAAGAAGAGATGACGAATGGAGACGGAGAGCAGAGAGGACGGAGATTAGCAAACACGGGCAGATGATGAAAAATGACAAACAGAGAGAGAGAGAGAGAGAGAGAGAGAGAGAAGGGCGGGGTGGGAGGGAGAGGAGGAGGAGGTGTTTGAGGAGGAGAAAGTAAAAAGTGAAGGGAGGAAAGGTGACATTGGGGGAGGAGTGTGGAGGGAGGCGAGCCACGGGCTTTTAGCTGGAGGACGGCCACAGGATGACATTAGGAGAACACACACACACACACGCACACACAGAGACACACACACACACACACACACACACAGACACACACACACACACACACGCACACACAGAGACACACACACACACACACACACACACACACACACACACGCACACACAGAGACACACACACACAGACACACACACACAGACACACACACACACACACAGACACACACACACACAGAGACACACACACACACGCACACACAGAGACACACACACACACACACAGACACACACACACACACACACGCACACACAGAGACACACACACACACACACAGACACACACACACAGAGACACACACACACACACGCACACACAGAGACACACACACACACACACACACACAGACACACACACACACACACACACACACGCACACACAGAGACACACACACACACAAACAGACACACACACACAGAGACACACACACACACGCACACACAGAGACACACACACACACACAGAGAGACACACACAGGTTAAAATAAGCAGCTAGCTGGTGCTCATGCCTCCTAACCTGTGGGAGCCTTTACCCCCCCCCCCCCCCCCCCCCCTCTGATAACCTTCATGGCGACGGGCTGAGCACATCGGGGTGACAGGCCTGCCTTCCTGCAGAGACAATGATAACTTCGCCAGCTCGCCATGACGCGGGGCGAGGACGAGCACGGCGAGCTGTTGGCACGTTGTGGTTCAGCCGAAGGAGCGCTATCGCGGCGAAACAGTCGGGTTTAGTGCCCCTTTCTACGACGGGAGGGTTTGACTCAACCCGTCAGACGGATACATTGAGTGGCGAATATATTCCGACTGCTACCGGCCTCTAATGAAAAATCAGATGTCAGGCGCTCTTTGTTGTAAAATGTAATAACGTACCACTAGAACACGGGCTGAGAAACCAGCAGAGACTTTTATTACATTTCCTCTTTTTGTGGTTGTGAAATATATTTGTGTGAATTCATTCTTTATTTAACGCTCTTGAAGGAACACCCCGCCGTCCGACATCACGCTCTCCCTCATGTTCTTCATGTGGGACGTGGCTCTTTCAACATTCACCACTGCAGCACATTCACTTTGGGAAGCTAAACGATGGTAGTGCTGGAAGGTGTCTGAGACTGGGCCCTGCTCAGGTGCTGGAAGGTGTCTGAGACTGGGCCCTGCTCAGGTGCTGGAAGGTGTCTGAGACTGGGCCCTGCTCAGGTGCTGGAGAACAGGCTTCCGGACGCGCGTGAATTAAGTTATCGACATTTAATGGCAGGAAGTGTGAAACAAACAGTCAAGCCTCACATCGTGCTCTTCCTCGGGGCGAGCCGCCCCTCGGGCGATACCAGTACAAGAGGGCGATTCCTCTTTTTCCAGAAGTTTTGTCACTCGGGGTCAAAACGTCATTTCCGGTCAAGTATTTTCACAATAAAAGTCCCTTGTTACTGTGAGTCAGGTCACGGATTTCAACCGGCTCTGATCTATAATCCTAACATACAGTCTCTCTACATTTGCATAGAGTAAACATTACCCCTATGCTTCATAACACATTAATAACAATATCAATATTCTCCCTAATATTTTCTATATGTATTAATTTAAAACATAAGACCTCTGCAGATGTTATCAAAATAAACTATGACCACCTAACAGCTTCAAACACGTTTTGCTTGAACTGCCTGACGACAGTTTTAGATAGTAAGGTATATCAATCGGTACTGTAGCCTCCATACACTGTATATGACTCCAGTAGTTTCCTTTGTATTTACAAAGGGATATACATACATATATACATAAGTTGCACATACCAGAAACTTCTAGAGGCTTGCTTGTATCCAACGTCATAGCTATTAGGAAATTAAATTGTCGAAACGTGTTTTTTACCTGCTACACTTTTCAAAACATTTATTTGGTCAGATTTTCCTATCAAAATAAAAGATGTTCCTCCAACTTTCTGTGTCCCTTTAGCCCCGTGGAGTCAGCAGCCGGCAGGCTTGCATTCATTCATTTAAAACATAAGACCTCTGCAGATGTTATCAAAATAAACTATTACCACCCAACAGTAGCTTCACGAGAGTAAAAGCTGTCGGACTCTTTCTCTGTGCGAGTTGAATTCACTGAAGAGACGTGACCTCGGAGACGCGAATGAAACACAAACCATCAGCACGAACATCGACGACCAAAAGATTGGATTAAAATGAGTCGCTTCAACTCTATTCAAAATAATGACTGAGTAATGGCATTGACATCATTAGACATGGAGCGTGTGTCTTTGTCCTCAAACGCTAAACAAATGTTGATTAATGGATTAGTTTACAGAACATGAATTGCAAACAATTGTGATAATCAATGTCATTTATTAAACACCAGGCTTAAAGCCGAAAGCAGTGGATGTTTTACTGATTCCAGTTTCCCAAATGTGGGGATTTGATATAACAACATTTGATTTATTTTTTTAAAGAAAAATGTAGTATTTACTTTTAGATATCGGGTTTTATTTAGAAAATACTGCAAAACAGTGGTCATCTAACCTTCAAAGGCCTTGTGTACTTTATGTTCTTAAGAACATGAGATAATACACAAGAACAGCACATCCTGTATTTGTACGAGACAGAAGAGACAGGGAGGAGAGAAAAGGGAAGAAAAGGCGCCTAATGAAAGGAGGGATGACTCATTCAGGGAGGAAAAGAGCATTGCGGTCCTTTTTCTCCCCACATTGGCCCATTCTCACGCGAGGCACCTCGAACAGGCACACACACGGACGCCTAAGCGGCCTTTCCCCCGGAGCGAGGCCCAGGCGAGAGGAGTGACAGACAGAGGGAGGCGGAGGGGCACTCATCCGTACTGATCTTAAAACAACAACCTTCCCTCCGTCTCAAGCTCCCTCGTGGCCTCTCTCCTCGTCTCCTCACATCTCACGACCACACACACACACACACACACACACACACACTCCGCCCCCCTTTCCACTTAATTTACCCATTTCCAAATTCGTTTTCATTTGTAGCTTCTTATTCGCCGTCTGTTTCTCGTTTGATTGCTCGGCGTCGCTCGTTGTTTGCTCCGGTCCTCTCGGCCCTCGGCCCCTCGTCGGTAATGGTTGCTCCATCAAACACTCGTCTCTCACTCCGTTTCATCCATTTGATCACGTTTTCATGTCACCCTTTGTGTCTCATAAATACCAAAGAAGGATCTCTGACCCTGCTCTAGTTTCTTCTCCTTCTTATTGGAGCTTCTAATCTTTCTATTTAAATTCAGATTACGTGACTCACCGAGCCTGTATTCATGTGGAACACGGAGAATAAAGACAATGCACTCGGATCATGCATAATCACTGCATCTTGTATGCATCTCAAACATGAATACAGTAGAACTCTGTGGTTGTTGTTGTTGTTGTTGTTCCTGATGTCCTCGCTTAATTTCAAAGCAATTACTCAGATAGAAGACGCATGACCATTCTAGCCCACATTTATATAGATATAGCATATGCATTATTTATCCAAAGTGGGTTTTGTTTGGACACCGTGTCTGACTGACAACCCGTAATAGTCCCTCTGACCGCTCTGCTGTTGGCTCCACATGTGGCAGCAGGAGCTGCTTTCACATTCCTGAATCCTGGAGGTCCGATTCAAATATGATTTGCTTTGAATGAACCACCGACAATAACTCCTGAGATTATACAAATAACTCTTCACAACGCTTCGGCTAATTGAGTTCAATAAATTGTATGCATGCCTCCCAAATTCCAGAGATGAATACAAAAAGTGTCTCACCTGCGTACCAAAAATGTTAAATCTCTGACATGTTCCCGTATTCTCCGCCGGGGCGAGACGCGTGAGCTCTTGGTCACAGTAACAGGTGTTACTAATGGCACTAACGAGGGCTCTGCTGCGTTCAATGTCCCATTAAGCCGTAACAGTAAGCCAGCAGGCACACGACTCGGAAACTGACGCAGCATGTGCTTTTTTTCTACAGTGAGATGTCAAAATGTCTTTCGTTAAAAAAACAACAACTATAATTAGATTTAGAGCAAAAGGAAAACGGTTTGGGTTTCCATGACTGCGTGCCAGCTGTCAGCGGTTGATACCTTCTAGCTAGTCTGAAAGTTACACGTGGTGATCAGTGAAATCGTTTACTTCCAGGGCGTGGCCAGCTCAAAATGATTATTCCACCGACATGAAAATTAAACAAGTGGTGTTTTTATCCTTAGGAAGAAAGCCGTAGGACGCAAGCCTAAGGAAACAAGCCTAAGGAAACAAGCCTAAGGAAACAAGCCTTAGGAAACAAGCCTTAGGACGCACAACAACAAAATATACGAGACGATGAAGTCAATTAGCTGAGGGCCCGATGACGTTAGCTGAATAATTTGCCACCGACCGTTGTTAATTCTCGGGAGTTAACGGCTGCCAAGTGAAACTTTGACCGCCTTGAGAAACCGTTAATACTTCCAGTTTTATTTGGAATCTAAAAATATCCCTCAAATTGCACCTTAAGAACTATTAGGGGCTCAGCTGTGCTTCCTAACTATAGTATCTGGCAATCCTCTGGCACCCCCCCCCCCCAGCTCGTGCTGCCCTATTGCACTTAACAATCAATGTGGACACAAGAGCTCCGCCGGTGGCCTCAGTTCTCATTGTTTTCCAGTCCACATTTAAAATGGTACATAGCCAATCTCCACAAGCCTGATTCTCATCTACTGAGTGAGAGAGCTTTCCTCCGCTCCACGCCGCTGACGCAGTCCAGCGTTTGACAAATGAGCCAACAAATTGACTCCGCACCACGAAGGCAAAACAAAACAAATCTGGCTTAACTAAATGCTGGATGAAATGGCGCAACAGAGCGCTCAGGCTATTACAAACGACTCCGCCCGTGCGCTCCATCTCATCTCATCGCTCCCGTCCTCTCCGTTTCCCTCCTAATCTCCTCTCTCCTCTCTCCTCTCTCCTCCCTCCTCTCTCCTCTCTCCTCTCTCCTGCCTCCCTTCCCTCTTTTCTCGCTTTCCCCCCCATTTCTTGCCATTTTCGCCTCAGACACACATTGACCCACACGCTCCGCACCCAGCAGGGGGCCGTGTTCCTGTGCGCCGCTCCACTGCACATGACTGACGTTCTGCTTATGGGAGGGAGGGAGGGAGGGAGGGAGGGAGAGAGGGAGGGAGGGAGAGAGCTGCCCTTTTAATTCAGGGAGGAGAGAGAGCTGCCCTAAAAGTGATTCATGCTCAATGGTGCTTCTCCAATTACATCACAATTAAAGGCGAGCCCCGAGCGCGGCTCTCGTGCAACGCGCCGCCGGCTGGCTTCTTGAGGGTCTGCACTGGGCCCACTGTCCCTATAGCAATGGGCATTTATGGGTCTTTCTCCCTCACACACTTGGGATACACCGATCCACTCATATTGAAACGTTGCCTCTGAAATAAGTGTGGGTTTATTAAAGTAAAATGAAGGTGAAATCAAAGTGGGTAATGCGTGCGACCACATCGATGCTGGTTAAACACCACCTTATACTCAACAGTCAATAAAGAGCAAGGGAGATGGAGGGAGAGCAGTGGACCGGAACCAGAGAGAGAGCGAGAGGCGAGGGAAAAGAAAACGGTGTTCCGGGGGAGTGAAGCATGGCTAACATGGATTGGAGCGCAAAGCTTCAAATGATTCCAATTACACGTAAGTGATCAACTACATGTTACATCGGTCGGATTAGAGTTGTCAGAATCGCAGTCAGAACCAGTCTATTTGTGGTGTGCAGCCGATGTACGGCGGGTTTCCTGAACTGAAGCAGCAATGAAAGAGGCGCTCACATCCAGCCCAAGGAAACTCCACCGCGGCGAAGTTCAGAGGCGTAAGCGTGGAGGCGTCTGCGCCTGATGAAAAGGCTTACGCTGCTGCCGGGTTTCAAACCCACAGCTTTTCAGGGATCGCCCGAAATGTGTCTGTGAAACCAGTTAATGAAAGTTATCATAGGAAGTTTGATTGCATTCTCAGTATTACTTTGTTTTTCATCCAGCATAAGTCCTTGGATGATTTTCTGTAATGAAACCTTTGTGGGGTTTTTCGGAAAGATTTATATATATATATATATATTATATATATATATATATATATATATATATATATATATATATATATATATATATATATATATATATATATATATATATATAAGTTTACAAAATTAAAATATCCACTCACGGTCTACTGACTAGCTTTTCTCAAAGGGTTCAACCTCATCTCACAGTCGTCCTTAGAAGATTGGGTTTTGGAAAGACCGTAAGATGCAGATGCTTTTTCTTTCTAATATGTCGTCTAAAACTAGGGAGCATTTGTATCATCAATTCATCTTTTTTTCTTTTTTAAATTCTTTTTATCAAAGGATACATTATCTGCAGAACAATAACAACATGTATATATATATATATATATATATTTTATTTTTTTACTGACATTATCTTCCTGTAACTATGACAAATAAAGAATACAAATTAGCTTTACAGTTATTTGGAACATCAGATATGATATTAGCCATATCACAGGTAGATATTAAAAAAGTAATATACAACAATGATATCAATTCATCTTTTGATCACAGTTTTGATTAGTTGATTGGTAATAAATGTCATAAAATAGTGATACATTTCTCGAATCAACAAGTCATATTATGCCACAAACCCGGGGACCGTCCACACATGGCCCGGTTGGCCTGACGACCGTCTAGAACCAAAAGATATTACATTCACTCTCACATGCAACATAGAAAAGCTGCAGTCCAGGAGCTGGAAGAAGAGATTATTTCTTTTCTGAGATAATTATTACTTATTATTACTTGTTCATATTTCTTTACTCTCAATTGACTAATGAAGCAATTATTTAAACAATTGTTTCATGTTCAACACGTTTATTATTTTGTTATCATAACGCTCCTAAACCATGTAAATGCTAGCCAGCCCTCCTGGAGGAAGGGCTGTAATATCACACAGACACTGTTATCCTGCAGCTGATTAATAACCATCTAATTGTAGCACTTCTTGTTGACATAATGATGAAACATGAATGCAACCCCTCCCCCACCTGAAACAAATGTAAAAGCCTGTAATCATTCACAACAAAGATGGACGGCTTAGTCATCATCGCCCGGCTTTCTCTCGCTCGGCTGGAGGAACGGCACTTTGGACTGAGCTCGCAATTAGCAGCAGAGTTAATTATCTCGCGTTACATGCTATAATGCATTATTAATGTGTGCGAACGACATGAGTCACCGTCTTCTGGCCACCGGGGGCTCGATTCCAACTGCTCAGTCATTACTGATGAGAAACGTGGACGGATCTCGAGTCGGGATGAAAACGGCAGCCAGTTTTAGCCGGTTGGCTGCAGTTTAAGACCCGTATTGATTTGTGAGGAAGTTAGGAGACCTCTGACAACCCCGCTGTAAAACCAATTCGAGCGCTCTCCTCTCTCGCTGTCCCTCGGCGCAACTGTGCTGGCCAAAGGGCCTTGAACCACCCAGCTCCACACTGAGAGCACGCTAGATATGTTCCAGTCGGTGGAGCGCCGCACTTCAGAAAACCCAGACCACCTCGGTGACCCCTGTCAGCGGGCCGCAGCAGCAGTAATAGCTCTAGTTACATTATTCTATAAAAGTCTTATCCTTTCATCGCAAAGTTAGCGGCATTGTATATATTTTTTTAATCCTGCGGTTGAAAATGTAATTCCCCCCCCCCACACACACACACCCCATCCCCACTAGTATATGATCAGGGTTCTTACACATTTTGACCAATGGATCATTTAATATTTAATATTTCACTTTCTTTCTTTCTTATATTTATATTTAATTGTGTTTAGTTTATTGGTGCTACTATGTCAACAAATTTCCCCTTGGGGATTAATAAAGTATATTTCTATTCTATTCTATTCTAAACTGAAATCTCGGTTTAAACATGAACAATTTAGAAAATGTTGGGTATGGAGAGCGTACAGCGGCTTACATTTTGAGCGTCTTTCCTTAAAAAACATATTAATTATTTCAAACTCGGCGTAAATGAACATGTGATTATAACACATTTCCATGACTTTCCCCCAAACTTTCATGTTTTAATTTTTTCCATGACTTTTCCAGGCCTGGAAATTACCATTTTAAAATTCCATGAATTTTCCAGGTTTTCCATGACCGTACGAACCCTGTATGATGTAAATAAATGTTTTTGACTGAAGCAAAAAAAAGTCATGTGTCTTCTGTTTGCAACTGGAGAAAACTGAAACTGTAATGAATTGGAGATCCTATCAAAGATTTCTGGATCCGGAAGCCTGATCCCAACGGATAAGAGCGCAGCATTGCCCGGAGACGATCAAACACGCCTCTGGAGGCCGCAGGTGAGAGCGCCGCTTCCTTCTCCCAGCATCCTGAAATCATTACCGAAAGAATTCTCCCTCTTTTTTTTTCGTCCCGCACTTTGCTGAATTTAATTTAAGAGCAGGAGAAAGGGATGGGGAAATGAAGGGATGTAAAACGGGTAACATCCCTTCATTTCCCCATCCCTTTCTTCTGCTCTTAAATTAAATCAAATTAATTTGCCTTGCATCGCTCGGTCGGCGTGACAAAAGAACATTTGTGTCGCCAAAGTGTGAACACAAACAAACAAATTGAGCGTGGAAGCAATAAGCGAGAACAATGAGCGGTGATTATAAAAAGCAGAATTAAACCGGCAATCCTGTGAATGTGCGTCGAACAATTAGAGAGGGGGGTGTGGTCTGACAGGCAGGTGGTTTTATTCTGCCCTACCTGCTGTTTTGAGGGTTCTGACAGGTGGCGACAGGCTGGCCTCACACCTCGGCGCCGCTCTCCAGAGGGCTTCGGAATGATGAACTCGTGTTCCCATTTACCGGCTGTTTGTGAACAGCCAGTGTTCTCCAGCGAGGGGCAAATCATCCTCTCTGACATAGACAAACAAACGCGGCCACGCTTTAAGAGGTGTGTGTCAACACAATGCCCCCCCCCCCCCCGCCACCTGCAATTCAACACAATGGAGAACAATGGACGAGGTGAGCATAGAAATGGTGGCCGCTTCAATTGACAGCTTTCAGCCCCCCCCCCCCCACGCACTTGCTCCATTCTTTACAAATAATCACCTGTTGTACCTGAGTGAGCGAGCGTGAGAGTACCCCCCCCCCCCTGCATGTGTTAAGAATAATAAATAAACTGCCAGAGGCAGAGAGGTGTGTGAGCACACTTACAGCATAATGCTGAAAGCAGCAAAACAATGAGGGGTGTGTGTGTGTGTGTGTGTGGGGGGGGGGGGGGGGGCATTGCACAGTTAATGGGGGCAGATGGGACATTTTGAGTCGAATGCAATGTTGCAATCTGTTCCATTTGCTCGCGGTCTGCCCAGCAATCGCTCTCCGCTGGTGAAGCTGCCAAGTGCGCGATGGCATTGTAGCGACTCGCTCCTAACAAGCAGATCTGTTCTCAGTCTGGACG
Organism: Liparis tanakae; assembly: GCA_036178185.1. NCBI lineage: Eukaryota > Metazoa > Chordata > Actinopteri > Perciformes > Liparidae > Liparis > Liparis tanakae. The sequence goes on along the minus strand of CM070106.1, from coordinate 289,352 downwards.
GCCGAGTCGGGAATATTCAAGTCACTGTTCGGGACTATTGATTGTGTTTTGGTCCATGTGGTGTTTCCCTGTGTGTCTCCAGTTTAGCAGGGTGTAGATTAAGTGGAGGCACTTTGGGTTGGTTCTCCACTGCATCACTCATCTGCAGCAGGAGCGTCCACCTTTGGACCCGACCATCCAAACACACAGCCTCCAATAAATTGAATACACGGACACGTAAATGTCACATAAATAAATGAAGAAATACGTGTGGACACATAAATAGAGAAATGAAGAAACACAGAAATGTAGAAATATATGTATTTAATGATGTCCTGTTGATTTATAGCTTATATTTATTCATTCCTATATTTATTTATTTATACATGTATTTAAGCATGCATTTATTTATTAATTCATACATTTATTTAAGTCTTTATACATTTATTTATTCCTATATTCATTCATTCCTGTATTTATTTATTTATTTATACATTTATTTAAGCATGTATTCATTTATACATTTATTTAAGCATTTATTTATTTATTCCTCTATTTATTCATTCCTGTATTTATTTATTTATTTATACATGTATTTAAGCATGTATTTATTTATTTATACATTTATTTAAGCATTTATTTATTTATTCCTCTATTTATTCATGCATTTATTTATTTATTTATGCTTAAGACATTTTGAGTCCTCCATACAGGACACATCGACATGGACTAGCGGAGTTGGGGAATCGAACCGCCGAACCTCTGATTGAAGGATGACCCGCTCCATCACCGAGTCCCAGTCACCCCTTATCATCAATGGCCAGCTCGCTCCTCCCCCTTTATGCAATGAGTCGGCGTGGCAACCACGCGTGAAGCTCAGTTCAGCCCACATGGGGGGAAGCTGCTTTTGTACAAGCGACGATCTCCAAGTGAGGGTGGAAGTGCCTGGAAATGACTTCTAAGGGCCATCAGGAGGCGGCTCCTCTGGCTGAAGATGAAGACTCATTGTGTGGAAGTCTATGAAGAAATGGCGGTTATTAAGTCGGTCTCGTGAAACAAAGTGGCATTATGGGAAATACAGGTTCCAGTGGTTACATTGTGTTGGTACTCCGTTGGGTGTCTGGATGTCCTACTCACAGCTATAGCTACATTTAGTAGTCATGACGCAATTTAGCAGCACTTCTCAAGAAAAACTGTGAACATATATTATATTGTCTCATTGCGAAAAGAAAAGAAAAGGCTGAAGCCCAACAAGTAGGATCAAGTGTTTCACCTCTTTTTATTTCTCTCACATGGCCCATAAGCACGTCATCACCGCTATACCTTCAAGGTCAGAGAACGATGGTGGTCGTGAATTGTTGGCCTGTGACCGGATGTAAAGTATGGAAGTTAGAAGCCCCCCCCCCGCGTCCGTCCCCTATCCATCCGTTGCCATCGGATACACGCTGAGCGCCAGTATGGCGTCCAATCGGAGCGTAACTCTTTGCAGACTTGAACCCCTCGCAATGTGAGAAATGACCCGCATGCCCCAAACCGTTTATCATCATTTACACCAGCGGACAGCTGCGGCGAATACAGATGTTGTGTTTGAACAACTTTATTTGCCGGGATGAAGCTCTGCTGATGGAGAGTAAATGAATCAATTAAGTCTCTGCATGGCGGATGGACACGCGGGCGCCGCGGTTAAATGGATTCGGTTCCGGTCGAGCGGGCTCTGGAGAAATGCAGATGATGGCAACCAACCGGTCGGGTACCGCACTCGGCTCGCATCCGTGTGGGCGCAGAGAGGTCTATTAGCTGTCAACTTGTGGTCGAGGCGCGTGAGGCCGACAACAGACAACATGCCCCCCCCCCCCCCCCCCCCCCCCCCGTCACCTTCAACTTCCTGAGGCACAGGACATCTTAAAGACGGGGCTGAAAGAGGGCAGAGAAATGCAATTACTGGTAAATAGAGACTCCCTGCTACTGCAAATTCACCCAGGGTCCAGAAATCATTCTCCCAAGCTGGAGGTGTGAGAGTGTGGCACTGTGTGTGTGTGTGTGTGTGTGTGTGTGTCACATGGTGTGAATCATTGTGGCGGTGCCATTAAAGCTTATCAGACTCCAGTGGAGGTGCCAAGCTGTGGCCGTCCCCCCCCCCCCCCCCCTCCTCGTGCCGGCTCTAGGGCGAAAAGGCAGAAAGGCTTCCGGCGGCTAGATTCTCGGAGCCTTGGAAGACGCGTACGTCTAATTCAATTCTCCCGATTCATCGCTACAATAAGCGGTGGATTGGCCGTCTGAGTTCGGGGCGGCGCCTGGACACCGGGCCGGGCTAAGCCCCGCCCTCACCATGTTTGGTTGGGAAGTCGGTCTGGCGTCGCTCCATTGGGGACAAATTATCTCCGGTCAGAAATTGATCGGACCAATCAGATTGTCAGGGCGGGCTTCATACGATGACGGACAGATGCTCCACAGTTACCACGGTAACGTAACCAACACGTCATCAAAAGGCGCTTGGGTTGAATTTGTTCACAACGATGGCCGCCGCTGGAGAGCTACGATGTGTAGATTCTGCCATGGAGTCTGTTTGAGAAGACCTCCAGCGAGCGTCCGTCTTGAAAGAGGAGCAGAGAAACGCCATCGAGGTGTTTGTAGACCGAAAACTACGCGTCGCTTAAAACACGTCACGTACTGCGTTGCTCTGATTGGCTGTAGCTCTATCCAATTGAGAAGAGGCATTTTCTTTCCTGGTTGGGTTGAAACACGCCCCTTAATACATAGACACGCCCCTTAACCACAGCCAACGGATCAGACTCACTCTGACTGAGCTATGAGGACGACGTGGTCAGGCTGCTGCTCCTCTGCCACCTCCTTCCATTGACCTTGAGTCCTGCTCTCCTCCAGACTCCTTCACTGTCCTCCCCGACTCTCCGGGGGAACGGCGCGTGGCCATCGTGACGACCGCCTCAGGAAACGTCCACCGCCCGCATTGTTCTGGCTGGCAGTTCATCTGAGAGCAGAACAATAGGGGGGGGGGGGGGGGGGGGCTCAGAGGTAACTATAGGGGAGTTTGCGGTTACTGCGTCGCCTTTGGACGAATACGAATCAGCTGTCACGCGTCTCGTGATTTATTAAAGTGGCTTTTTATTCTATGGAAGCATTTGCATTTCCAGGGATCCTGGAAACATGTTTTATATATTTGAGTATTTATTAGAAATAGATTGCCTTTCCATAAAAAGGTAATAAATCACGTCTTCCACACCGATGTCTCGCGTGTTTGGTCTGTAGCTCATCTTCTCTCTCTCTCTCTCTCTCTCTCTCTCTCTCTCTCTCTCTCTCTCTCTCTCTCTCTCTCTCTCTCTCTCTCTCTCTCTCTCTCTCTCTCTCTCTCTCTCTCTCTCTCTCTCTCTCTCTCTCTCTCTCTCTCTCTCTCTCTCTCACCTTGTTCACTAAGCACAATAAACATGTGATTTGTCTCAGTGGCATCGGTGCAGAACCGTATCAACAGCTCTCGTTAAGCAGCGACCCGTCGTGTCCCAGGCGAAGGCAGCGGTCCTCTGAAGAGTCCAAACAGGGCGGTGAAACATGACTGAGCAATCACATCTACGCTCAGTATTTGCTCCAATTACCTGAATGCAAATGCGCTGCATATCTACTCCAGACCAGGTGTTACACAAATGTAGGACATGGACGAGTTTATCCGTCCACAAACTTCTTCAAACCTTTTGTTCTGGAACTTCTGTTGGCCGTAAAATGAATATTTCACGTTTAAATAGACGTTGATTTTACACACGCAGCTTTGAGGAGGGTGTCTGGCGTGGCAACAAACATCGGCCAAGGATTTTACATTTCCTTTTTGCACTCCGAGCGATGAGAGGCGAGCCGAGCGGCGGGAGAGTGCGGTTGCCAGGTCTGCTAATGGAATCTGAAACCCGCTCGTCATTTCTCTAAAAGCGTCGAGAAAAGATTTTCGTTCAGGAGCAAAAGCAACCGCGACTCCATCTGTTGATGAATCTCACATTGATTTTCCCCAGCAACCAATAAAAGAAAACACGAGTGTGCAAACCAATTTCTTTCAATAGATATTCTGAATAGTGTTTCCTGATTGCGATCGAGTATCGACACACTGATTACAGTTTGAATTAGGAGCGCTCCAGATTACAGGTTGTTATCCGCGGAACGAAAGTTGAAAGTCAATTGTGTTTAATTCAAAGTACGATTTACTTCTGTATCTTTATTTTAAAGGTAGCTTCTTCTTCTTCTCTTGACTTTTGACTTAAAAGATAAACATTGTCTACGTTCTGCAACCTCCAACAAGACGAAAGCAATAATAAAGCACGTTTAAGAAATAGATAACGTCCAATCTACTTCCACTAAGACGTAACATCGAGCTGACATTACTGATTCTTTTAGCTCCTTCCCGGTTAGGTTCTGTACCACCTCCAAAGAACACAAGCCAAATCCCCCTGTCATTAGCAAACCTGGCATCCACACAGTGCCTCCATCACTCTGTGACTGGAGAGTCAGAGATGTGATGTGTCCCCCTTGGCTCATCACACACAGACATCAGATGTCTGCCAAAGCTCTGCATGTGGACAAGATGTGCTCAATGCATTATTAATCCGTGAACAGTTCTGTGTGTGTGTGTGTGTGTGTGTGTGTGTGTGTGTGTGTGTGTGTGTGTGTGTAACATTTAGTCATTTTTACACATTTATAGATGGTGATTTTCATCTAGCAGCTGCAACGTCTGTGTGAAACAGGTTTGATTTGTATTTATAAAAATGTGCCCTGGTGAAGAAGCACAGGCGTAGAATGACATCACTTCTCTCCTCTTGGCTTGTTGCCGCTGGTGAGAGGCTGGCCTCTACTCTAAAGCATCCATGCATACACCCACTTTCTCCCCCTCTGCATCCACTGCCATGGATTGAAATCGCGAAAAACCATACAGATTGAACGGCATTTAATTTTTATTCTTTCAAAGAAACACACAGAAAAGGGCAGATCTATCGATCTTATACTCAATATGACAACCAGGATTTCCAGCTGTATTAGAACAATGCTAGTGCTTGATCTGCTACCGCATGACAAGCCCCTTCATGCAAAGGCCCGTCCTACAAGCTTTCCTGTAGCTGCTGATTTTTCACATTACCTTGACTGTCAGCATCTGACCGTACACGCCACACACCATTGATGGGGTCATGCATTTTTCATACGGTCGTACGTGTATTTTAATGAGCGGGGCTGATGAGGTGTGCTGCATCGGCAGAGCGGACTGGCCGCCCACCCGTCAGTCTCTCGCTCAAGGCCTCCTCCCTCGTGCCTGGTCTCGCGGTATCCTCGATATCATCTCGTCCATCAATCTCCATATCTCCGGATATCTAAGATTGGAAGAGATTGAGGCGCAAACGATCAATCTCCGATCAATCTAACGGAAAAATTAAAACATTAAAACTCACTCTCACAGCATGAATGGCTGAAAAAAAAATCCCGAACTGTGTATATATATATATATATATATATATATATATATATATATATATATATACATATATACAGGTAGAGCCCTAGTGGTGCTCAAGCTCCGCCCCTTTTGCCCTGGATGAGAAAAGTGCCCTTTTTGCTGGAGCCACTTTGTTTTTTCATTCATCAGTGTTTAAGAATAAAAGTTTCTCTCTCTGTCATCAAGTCCCCCCAATGTGTTTTGATACCCCACGGGGCATTTATCTGACTTCTTGTGAGACTTTCGCCCCGACATGCTCCGCTCACGAGCCCCGGGTTGTACTTTTGGTAAAGAACAGAAGTTGATGCAGTGTGAAAGAAAAATGTATTTGTATGATGTGGCTTAGTGGATAGAAGCGTGTGATTGGCTAACACAAGGTCCTGTGTTCAAGCCCCAGCAGTGGCAACTTTTTTTTGTGCAGGCCTTAGTTTGAGGCCCGCTGCTCTGGGCTGTTGATGTGATATCGCTCATTTTGAAAATGACGTAAGAGGACAATACGGATCAGAATCAGACCGGCGAGGAGGGCGACACGTGGCTAGCACGACGACCCATTAGCCAATCAGAACGCTCTTACTGTTGTTGCCATATAATAATTCATCTTTATTCATAAAGGAAGTGTAAGATGTCTGATGCTGCAGAGGAAACACAGCTCATGTTGCTGCTTCTGCTTTAACTCTGTCACAATCTTTATTTGGCATGTGCCCTTTTTGGGGTTTGAGCACCGGCCCCCCAAAATGTCTGTGCACGTGCCTGTGTGTGTATGTATGTGTGTATGTATATGTGTGTATATATATATATATATATATATATAACTTTTTTTATTATTACTTTCTCTTTTCTTTTGGTCTTCTTTTATTTTTTCTCTCACAAGTCAAATTTAAGGAATGTTGTAGCGTTCCATTTGTCGGTTAATATACGTATCTATTTGTGCATCTGCATATCTGTCATCTTCTATTGTTATTGTTTGTTCTCTGTTGTTGAGGAACAGTCAGTAACACTTAACAAAGAAATGCTAGTGATATTGATATCTCTATGCCTATACGTTATTTTGTTGTGCCTTTTGTTTTGTTTTGTTCTGTCTTGTTTGTTTGTGCATTGTGGAAAAGACAACAATACAAATATTTGTCCAAAAAAAACAGCCCCGAACTGACGGAGGTGCGTCTGGATGGCCCCCCCCCCCCCGTATCGGTGCCTGTGTGTAATTTGGAATTAATGGGACGGTAAAACTTTTAATTCAAAACCCCAGCCTTGGGGACAAACACATTTGCATACAAATGAACACAATTTCCTGTTTGTTTGGTATGCAAATCCAAAAAGGAAGGGAACTTACAGAGGGGGGGCAGCCGGAGTTGAACAAGCAGCGCGGCTCTCGCAGGCGGCCAACCGGGGCACTTCAAACAGCTCTGTCTGAGATCAGAGGACGCTCGGGGCTGAGGACGGACCGGCCTGCGGGGCCAGAGTCCCTCTCTCTCCTCGCCTCATTTACACCTGTATTAAAGACCGCGGAGGAGCGAGAGACGCCCATCCCCGGGGCTGGATGCCTCCGCCAAAACATCTGAATAATTTCATGGTTTAATTAACAAATACACCTCTTTAGACCTTTCATTGGACATCACTATGAGATCTCCTCAAGTCATTGCTTTATTAATTGAAGTTTTTGGTTGTGTTCCTCCACACAATAGACTGAGATAAGCTTTTTTTGAATAAGAATTATTCTGTGGGTTTTTTCAATAAAGGTTGCAGGAGTGCTTTGAATGCCAAAGGCCCTCGGGATGCGAGGCTCCGATCTGATAGCGCTTAGTTTGTCGCTGTAAACATTAAAGAGACGGCGAATGAGGGTGCTTGTTTGCATTAACACGTGAATGGCAGGCGTGTTAGGTTGCTGCGGTTCAGACACTGAACACAGCCCTTAATGCCGCGTGGTGCGTTCCTGATGGCTGGGACCAGCAGGCATGCAGTTGAGTGGCAGTCAGAATCCCTCTTTTCCACAAACCTGGCACCCGCCACCATTCACCAATTTGTAATTAAGTCTCGGGTCGTGACGGAGACGACCCTGGACACGGGGTTATGTTAGAAAGCAAACCCGTCTCCCGATGACTCCTCATTAGCAGGCGCCGCGGCGACAACGCTCCCTTGGAGCGCTGAAGGTGACACAGCAGTTAGGCCGACTTTGATGGGCCACCGGGGAGCCGCCCCTCATATCACAGGGCCGCTTCCTCTGCAGGGGAAAAGGGTTCAACCGTCAGCAGCTGCAGCCGCTCGGGAGGGCGGAGGCTTTTCTCCGCAGCCTCCGGTCCACGGGCATCGCTTCTCAAAGATGCACCTCCTCCGATACCATCCAGTCCCTAAATCATTCATTACTTGTGTGTTTGCATCAACAGTACATCTTGCGGAGGCTCCAAAGGGGGCCCTCTGTCGCCTCGCCTGCTCAGCATCTGCTCTAAATCAGCGGGTTAAAGGGTCGGCCTGGCGGGCGCCGCAGAGGAGCGAGGAGCGGCGTTCCACGCTCGCCCGTCTGCAGATATTCCGGATGTGCTCCATGGCCAGGGCGGATTGGATGGGGGTGTCCCCTCCCCCGCTAAGCCAATCCTCCATCCCGCGGACGGGATCCAGCTCCCACGCCGCCGGGCCTCCGGTTACCGCGGCCTGATCGCATCGCGTATGCACTCGCCGACTGCGAGGGCTGATTAAATCTGTATTTAATTGGATCAGATCTCGTCGTGATGGAGCGCTCCCCCGGCGTTTAACCCACGGTCCTCTGTCAAGTGAGAGGGGGAAAATACTGTGGGGGAATTAGGAGCGGGAAATGAATACCAATGATGGGCTGAGCTAATAGCCGGCGCAGGAGGAGCGGACCACACCTGCCGGGCTTTTCACGGCGAGGAATCGGAGTTAGCGGCTTACGCGCCCGTGTGTGTCCGTGTGTATGCGCACGGCGCCCCTTCACCCTCGACTAGTGAGACTTTATATTATTCAGGTCGTACAATGACTTCTTTCCCGTTGATTATCTGTTTTATAAAAGCACATCGCTGATAACTCGAGAGCAGAGACAAACTCTTCTCACAATCAACCCCTAATCAGTTTGTCGTGATTATTCTACGTGCATCTTGAGGAAAGTCTGGAACAAGAACATTTGCATAATTTTTCAATACTCAGTCCAATTTTACAATTACTCCCGAGGAGTCGAATCCATACTGTGTGGGTCGGCGCGCACGGAGGATGCAAATCATCTTCTAGGTGGATTTGGTAGGTATCCGGGAGCCCATCGGCTCAGGGAGGAGGGAGACCTGGCATTTGAGTTTGGGAGTGAAAGTGTGAGGAGAGGCTTTAGAGACTCAGCATCGCTCTTTATGGAAACAGAATCCAATATCTGAATCATGTCATATCTCGCGTACCGATCTGAAAGCACTGTGTCATAAATAATCATAAATATACACAAACACACACACACACACACACACCCTGCTGGGTCATTCCACTTTTGTTTACGCAGAATGCAATCTCATTTTTAAAGTCACAGGGGTTACCCACACCGTGAGCCAGTCCTGTACCACTGGCTATTTAAAAGCGTTACTTGAAGAATTACATCTGTATTGCCTTGCTCAAGGGCAGCTGGACAGCAGGTGGAGTGTCAATGTGTAAGCCGCTTAAACCCAGATATCCTAACCACTTCTGCAACATCTGCAAATGGTAAAAAAGTACATGATAACAGTAGTTAGGATAACGCTTATGGCATCTAAACTATGGTTAAGATATTATTAGAAGTATACTACAATACACCCACCATTAATAATAATGACATTACCAATCATTGCATGTCTGTTGTGACGGGACTCAAACTCTGGCCTTACGCCACCCACCACCTCCAGGTAGAGGGCACACGACCCTTTACTACCGGCATCCACACTGAGAGCTGAATCATGAGATAGGGGATGATCAAATATGGACTTAATTACTTTAATGATAAGGCAAATAATGACATATTTATACACACACACACGCATATATTTATACATATATCTATGTATATATTTATATATATATATATATATATATATATATATATATACATATATGTATATATACATGATATATATGTAAATATATATATATATATATATATATGTATTTATATATACAAATATATATAATATATATATGTATTTATATACATATATATATCTATATATATAATATATTTTTATATATATATTTATACATATATTTATATATATACATTATATATATTTTTATATATAGATATATACTGTATATATACTGTATATATACTGTATATATCTAAATAAAAATATTGGGAATCATTTTGAAGATTTGTTGCGTGTGTACCAACCAGCACCAATTATTAACTTGAAGTCATTAAGTTGTTTTTCTCAGACCGTTTTATTTTTAACACAAAAAAATGGTGGTAAAAATGATAATAATAGACGTTTAGCCTGCCATTGTGTTGCTAGGGGCAACTGCTTTAGTACAAGTTTACTTCTTGCATTGACACACTTTGCAACAGGAAATATAAATGTGTCCATTCAGAATATTCATGCTGTCAACAAGAAAGATCTATACAAAAGTCCAGGTGAAATCATTTAAAACATATACAGTTTAGTTTAGCCTACAGTTGTTTTTATTTTAAAGAGCACGATAAGCAGCGTGTGTTTACTGTGCATCAAGCAGCTCCATGTGTTCCTCTGAATGAGAGCTAATGGTGTGAATGTAATGATGCAATAATAATGCAACGCAAGAGTCGAGGCACAATGAAAGTTAATGTTGACAAAACACAGTTCTGCTCTCTTTTAATTGCCTCATTAGATGCTGCCAATCTGGACGCTATCTTGTTTCCAATATCACAAAATGTGCTCTTCCTCATTTATCAGCGACCTGAGGTCGGTCCTCCGACACCTGGGAGAGCTCCTCCCGCCTCTGGGGAAAAGCCGGCGAGTCAATCAACGACAACTTGAGGTCAGGGCTCGTGTTATTATAATGCAGAATAACCCATTTTCAGTAAGCCCTGGAGTCTGGCACCCCGTGTTTCATTATTACCCAGCATTCAGTGGGGCTGACACCCCATCAGTAGCTTCTCTAAAAACAACCTCACGGCCCGCTTGCTTCCAGTGACCTCGCCCGCCTCCTTCGGCGGCCGTGGGCGGGGCCTCGAGGTTACCGATTAAAGGTGTCGTTCCACCGGCTGACCTTGGAGGTCAAAAGAATTCTGGGTAAATTACCTCGCAGAAGGCCAGACCGATATCGAACGCCTCGGAAGGAACCGCAAGGTTGATTGAAAAATGGATATTTGCATACAAGGCAGTGAGCAGGGTCTGGGGGGGGGGGGGGGGGGGGGGGAGGGGGGGGGGGGAGGGGCTCATTAAGAAGAAGGGGGGGGGGCGGGGCATCATTTTTCTCTCTCTCTCTCTCTCTCCTCTCTCTCTCTCTCTCTCTCTCTCTCCTCTCTCTCTATCTCTCTCTCTCTCTCTCTCTCTCTCTCTCTCTCTCTCTCTCTCTCTCTCTCTCTCTCTCTCTCTCTCTCTCTCTCTCTCTCTCTCTCTCTCTCTCTCTCTCTCTCTCTCTCTCTCTCTCTCTCTCTCTCTCTCACAATAGCGCTGGCTCCAGTTTGAACATGTAGCTGAGTAGCTAAAGATTCCCGCGCCGCGTGCTTAGAGGGACCGGCTCATAAATAATACATTTCGTGATAGATTGCTGATGAACTGTCTAATGAAGAGGAGGCGATGGGGAGGGGAAGTCTTCTTCTTTTTTTTGCTGACGAACATCATTTTTTGTTTCTTTATAGATTTAAAAAGTGAGACCTCGCACGACGCAGGAATGCTAATGTCCCTGGCATTTTGAAACGGCTGTTGTCTTCCTGGCGATGCACATTAGCTGGAGGTATGGTTTCCCTGGCACTCGTTTAGCCCTGGAAGGCAGGCGCTGGAGGTTAGAATCAAAACTTAATGGAACCTCTAATTTGACCAAAAGTTAATTCCCGTTAGGGAAATTAAAGCCTGCTAATTAGGGATTACAACCTGGTTTATGAATTGCAAATGCCGAGTCACAAGCTGTTGGAGATATCCGGCTTTGGGGACAATGCCGCGAGTAAACTTTCCACAGACGTGATTTATGTTGACGGACGAGAACTGGAGAGATGTTACAATTTACATTCCTCTGGATTAAGTGAAGAAGTAGCCGCCAGAGATGAGCATCTGATTATCTGCAGTGTCTTTTTTTTCTTCTTCTTTTTTAAAACCCGTTTTTTACATCCGTCGTTGCTCGCAGGGAATAAACCTCCTGGCATCAAACCAATTTCCACCAGAGGAATCCATCTCTTGCAGTCGCCCGCGTCTCACTTGCTTTGCACATCATAAACAACGACCTCAGGCTGTACACGTTATCCTCCCACCACTACATCATTTAACTCACCAACGGGCGCAGCTGTTTCTCTCCCTGCCGCCATGCGGAGGAGACTCCTCCCCTTCCTGTCGCCGCCTCTCACCTGCGACACCGACTTCCACGCCGGCCGCTCGTGTTTCTTCCTCGCATCATGTGGAAAATGAGCGTCAATCTCTCTCTTTATTTACTCTTCATTCCTTTCATCTCTCTCTCTCACACACACACACACACACACACACACCTGCGGTTCTCTCTCGCAGTAGATCTGCGGTTGACGCGGGTTGGGAGGCATTTTCAGAGTCCTGACACAGCTGCAACTGTGTGTTTGGGTATGTGCATATAATACAGAAAGGAAGTGATACAGTGTGAATGAGAGAAGAGAAGAGAGCGGATGGATAGATAGATATGAGAATAAATGTTTGCTAAATCTCTAATGTACATGTTTTATTGAGCCGCACACATACCTCCTAACGCTGGACAAAGGGGTGAAAAAAACAAAGTAATAATGTTGGTTTAATGAATGCGGAAAGGGGGAATTTCTGCCATTGATTCTGTGCCGTATTCTGCGCTCCTTCCTGGTTCTGCTTGTTCTGATACGATACTCGTGAGCAGCAGAAGAAAAGGTGGAGGTCTTTAAAGATGCTCCACTACTTGACACGCCATTAATATTCTCCATACAGGCTCTTCCTCTCCTCTATATGCGAACGCCCCGCATCCTCCTCCCTTATCCCCACCTCCACTCCACTCTCTGCCTTACATCTCCCCTCTCCATTTTTACACTTCCCTCCCCCAATCTACTATCTTCCTCTTCCTTTTGGTTATTTTGTGTCATAACTGTTTCCTCCTGGGAAGTGGCACAGAATTCCTCTAAGTGCTGCAAAAGCAGAGCAATTTATCTCACGCGTCCATCTCCTACTGTATGTACACTACGACAACAACACACCAACACACCAACACACCAACACACTAACACACCAACACACCAACACACCAACACACCAACACACCAACACACCAACACACACACCAACACACCAACACACCAACACACAAACACACCAACACACAAACACACTCGACACACCAACACACCAACACACCAACACACCAACACACCAACACACCAACACACCAACACACAAACACACAAACACACCAACACACAAACACACCAACACACCAACACACAAACACACTCGACACACCAACACACTCGACACACTCGACACACTCGACACACCAACACACCAACACACTCGACACACTCGACACACCAACACACTAACACACCAACACACCAACACACCAACACACCAACACACCAACACACCAACACACCAACACACTAACACACTAACACACCAACACACTAACACACCAACACACCAACACACCAACACACCAACACACTAACACACCAACACACCAACACACCAACACACCAACACACAACACACCAACACACCAACACACAAACACACTCGACACACCAACACACCAACACACAAACACACTCGACACACCAACACACCAACACACCAACACACTAACACACCAACACACCAACACACCAACACACCAACACACCAACACACCAACACACCAACACACCAACACACAAACACACAAACACACAAACACACAAACACACTCGACACACCAACACACTCGACACACTCGACACACTCGACACACTCGACACACCAACACACTCGACACACCAACACACCAACACACCAACACACTCGACACACTCGACACACCAACACACTAACACACCAACACACCCACACACCAACACACCAACACACCAACACACCAACACACCAACACACAAACACACCAACACACCAACACACCAACACACCAACACACAAACACACCAACACACCAACACACTCGACACACTCGACACACCAACACACTAACACACCAACACACCAACACACCAACACACCAACACACCAACACACCAACACACAAACACACCAACACACCAACACACAAACACACCAACACACCAACACACCAACACACCAACACACCAACACACCAACACACCAACACACAAACACACAAACACACCAACACACAAACACACTCGACACACTCGACACACCGACACACCAACACACCAACACACCAACACACTCGACACACTCGACACACCAACACACCAACACACCCGACACACCCGACACACTCGACACACTCGACACACCAACACACCAACACACCAACACACAAACACACCAACACACCAACACACCAACACACCAACACACAAACACACCAACACACAAACACACCAACACACTCGACACACAAACACACTCGACACACTCGACACACCAACACACTCGACACACCAACACACCAACACACCAACACACCAACACACCAACACACCAACACACAAACACACAGACACACAAACACACAAACACACCAACACACCAACACACTCGACACACTCGACACACTCAACACACCAACACACCAACACACCAACACACAAACACACAAACACACCAACACACTCGACACACAAACACACTCGACACACTCGACACACCAACACACTCGACACACCAACACACCAACACACCAACACACCAACACACCAACACACAAACACACAGACACACAAACACACCAACACACCAACACACTCGACACACTCGACACACTCAACACACCAACACACCAACACACAGACACACAGACACACCAACACACCAACACACCAACACACCCGACACACTCGACACACTCGACACACTCGACACACTCGACACACTCGACACACTCGACACACTCGACACACTCGACACACCCGACACACTCGACACACTCGACACACTCGACACACCAACACACCAACACACCAACACACCAACACACCAACACACCAACACACCAACACACAAACACACCAACACACCAACACACCAACACACCAACACACCAACACACCAACACACCAACACACTCGACACACTCGACACACTCGACACACTCGACACTGACCGTGTTTACATGCATTCCAATACCTGTCTCAGTCGGACTGACCTCTAATGATCCGTTTCATGAACACCTTTGTTCGACTGTGCGGTCCGACTACGATCTGATTGACACCCTGGAGAACTCGATCCGATCCGGTTGATTATCTGACTATCTCGGCATGTAGCGGTGAATTGGACTAGGAACCGGACTTTGCGTCTTTGCCCATGCGCACCAAGCGCCACGAGCATCGCCACGAGTCACAGGCTCTCAAGGGTCTTAACTCCCGCACTCCCGCCACACGTCGGATTTATCACGCTGAAAACAACTCTTGGCTGTTTAATGGTTTAATGTGCCGCAGCGCGCAAACATGAGCTTCTCTCACCGTGGAGAAATCAAGCGCTCCCTGGAGGTCTGCTGGGAGGTGTCGCTTATCAGCCAATCAAAAAAAAGAAATGGGCTACACAACAGCCAATGAGAAAAAAATCTGTTGTATCTGGGTAAGATTTAATCCAGCAACCAATGAACCAATGTCTTCAAAACTTGAGCCCTGGAGTTGTAGTGAACACAGCGCCCCCTGTGGTATCGGAGGTGACGTGCTGTCGGCCAATGACTCAAATGACTCACTGCCATGTATATTGGGATAATAGCAGATCCCCCAAAAGATAGCATAGTCCGACTAAAGCAAGACTAGAATGACACCATCATGTAAACACACTGACACTCAACACACTTAACACACCGGCTGCAGAGAAAAGGACAACGCAGCCTCTCTCTGTGCACCTCCTCTGTACTAGAAGGACAACTACAGACACAGATGCAATGATGCAATGATGCAATGATGCAATGTGTGTGTGATTCACTCTCTCCATTAAATGGAGGTAAATGGACGGTCGTGCCTACTCAATGCGGTTAAGCGTGGCGGCCTTTGGGGACTTCCCATCGCCTCGGCGCGAGGTGCGAGGCGGGCGGGGAGCGGCAGGCCGAGCGGGAACACCTCGAACGACCCGCGGGAAGACGAAGAGAGGAGGAGAGGGAGCGCAGGCGTGAAGAGAAGGGACCGGAACCAAAGAGACGGGGAGGGGGCCGAGACCACCGGACGCATCCCCACCAACAATCAATCAGGGACACGTGTACAGTGTGCATGCACATGCTAATAACCCAGACCGTAAGCGCCAAACACACGCACACACACACACACAGCCACAGAGAGAGTGAGAGCGCTCAGCAGGACATTGATATTCTACACACCCACACACAGCATGGTGAGGATCTGGACTGGTCTCTGTGTGTCTGCTAGTCTTACAAACTACACGCTTGGTCTAGACACGGTCCCCACCAAGCATTACACAGGTTGCTCCCATCAGAGAGACAAAGATCCCATGTAAGCAGTTCTCTGACACTGATACTGTAAGCCGATACACGCGGGATGTTCTGTTAGAAACGTGGCTATTAGGACCACGGGCCCGTCTCTCACAGATGTGCGTCGCCCTCAGCAAACGGAGAGCAGCCGAACAAACACCGGAACAAACAGCCAATCGGGACGCGGACCGAGGAGTGCTCTACACTTCCTCTTTCATTAATAAAGAAGCATTCAAAATGTGGTGATAACAAGCAGGGCACCACCCCTCCTCGAATACCCCCCCCCCCCCCTCTGCTGGAACTAATGCAAACAGCAGATTGCCTGTTGGGCTGTTTCCCTCTCTCCACTACACACCACTCCAGAGAGACAGGAGGCAGGGGGAAAGGACGCCGCCCCATTGATGGAGGATGGCGGTTGTGCGAGATGAGTCACGTATTGTCCGTTTAAATCAATGGGAGAGAACACCCGGAAGGAGAGCAGAGGAACAATGCACGCGTGTGAGTAGAGAGACATGATTATGCATGTGCCGTAGAGCTCATGTATTAACCATAACCGAATTTACACATCAAGGCGGCAAATGAATTCCAAATAGAGTTTTGATGCAGGCCAACGCGAGACCTGATTAAATGATGAGGTGAAGATATGGAAACAGGGACGGAGGGAAAGGAGAGTGGCGCCACTGACGGAGCTCTGACTTTGTGTTCAATATTTATGATGCAGAATGTCCCGACGCCGTGACGCTCCTGCACCCAAAAGCCCCCCAGAAAACCAACGCAGTGTCAGAGAAAACTGTCACATTAAGCTGCTCACTACACGCTTCTCTACCAGGGAAATTACACTTTGTATTGGCTTGTTTTCATATTTAAAATGTTCGCAAAAGGTAGCTATATAATCCTTCTAAGCGACTTGGGAACCTTTCATAAAGTACTTAAACGATGCTGAAAAAAAAAGGAAACTGACAGAGCCCCCCCCCCTTTTTTATAATTACATTTATTTGATTTTTTGTATTTTTGTTTTTACCATATTATTTCTTTTTATTTCTATTATTATTTTATATTTGTTGTGTTGGTATTGTGTTTCAGGGATTTTTTGCCTTTATCTGAAATTGTATAATTGTTGTATATTACTTTTTTAATATCTACCTGTGATATGGCTAATATCATATCTGATGTTCCTAATAACTGTAAAGTAAATTTTTATTATTTATTTGTCATAGTTACAGGACGATAATGTCAGTAAAAAAATATATACATGTTGTTATTGTTCTGCAGATAATGTATCCTTTAATAATAAATTTTTTTTTTTTTTTTTTAAAAAGTAGATATGAACCCAAAAAACAGCAAATTACCATTTTATCATCAGTAAGGATGAAGTGATACCGACATGTGGCCAAAACTGACTTGATGGGTATCTGTGACAACAGGAGCAATTTATTTAACTCAAATAAATGTTCATATACTACTTTAATTTCAAGGAATGAGCTATAATCAAAAATAAATGTTCATATACTACTTTAATTTCAAGGAATGAGCTATAATCAATAAACGTGAGCTACAGTAAATTGATCTGATCTCCTTAATGATTATATTCCATCCGTATGATTTATATAAACGTGTTTAATTATTCAGTGTAATAGCAGAAAAACAATTGTCCAAATGTCTTGTATAATATGACCTTTCTATATAATGTTGAAGCACTCACCCCTCACGGCCCGTGTGACCCCTTCACAGGCGGTCCTGATGGCGCACACTCTGCCTCGTGGCGTGTGTGGACAGTTCATATCCTGTGTCTAGTTTACAACAACAGATGCATGCTCTCTGTGCAGCTACAGCCCCAGGAAGGAGGATTCAAATATCTGCAAAAGTAAAAAGGTACCAGCCCTCCAGCTCCATCACTAGAAAGCAGCTCTCCTCTGGCTGCCAGTCGGCGCGGCGTCCCGTACCGACACCTTCAAGCTCCGAAGACTTCTCTCTGGTATTTGTAATAGAACCGTTTCGCTAGAAGATTTAAATGCTCCCTCTAACAATATAAGAGGGATGTGTTAAGTCACCGGAGGCGGCGGCCGCTGCTGAAGGGTCAAACGACCTGTCGTCATTCGGGATGCGCAGAGCACTAGAGAGCCGTTTCAATTCCCTTCAAATATTCTCATTACAGGGACGTCGCCCGCCAAAAGGCTCTCAGACCTTCATATAATTACATCCTCAAAAGGAAAAAAATCTCAATTATAACAGAATACCTAATTATTACGCCCCCCCCTTATTCCAAAAGGTCCTCGCATGAAAGGAAACCTGGAACCGTGTCATCCGCGAAGCCGCGAGAGCAGATCCCGACGTCGTTAAGCACCGAGAGCATCAGAGGGAAGACCTGTCACGCTCCAGACCTGACGGGAATGAGCAGAGCAGCGGTACGACCTGCGTCCTCGCCCGCTGCCTTCTTTATGAAGGGACGCTGATAACTCGGAGGGCGCCGGCCGCTGCTCAATATCGCCCCAATTGCCGTACCTCCGAAGAGGCTTCTGCTTCGATAACAAAACAAATTATTTTGACCGACTGCTCTGGCTGCCGTATCGTTTTCCAGGCCATGTAGCGTAACAAGGCCAATTTCTCAAATAATCAAACTCCAGCCAGTGACCATCCACCCATCAACGGCTTTGATCTTTTTTCCGACATGGCAGCCGTTTCCATCATAGCGGCAAGGTAATTTCCCAGTGGGTAACGGGCTCCGCGGTGAAGACTCCCAGTGTAATGTACTGTGGAGCTCCAGTTCTGAGCTGGAAAGGCCTTTTTTCGGCGGAAAGCATTTGCATTCAAATCATTGAGTCTGAAATTGGTTCTACGTGGCTGCGATCGGGAATATCTCCTGTGGGTTCCCACCGACAGTTAAGAGCAGTTTTCATAACCCCGGAGCGCTTGGAATGCTAATCGCTTATGATGGCGCATGAAGGGCATAACTATGTTTTCCTTGGATCTCCTCAAAAGAAAATGGCACCTGCTTCACCTGGGGTAGCTTTAGTTAGACGCTTTTCCTCCATCGGTCACTGCGAACTCGTACCTTCGGGCCGGCCGGCGTAAATAAACAACCCGGGGAACATAAACAAACCTGTCAGACTCTTGTAACGGAAAATTGTCACACTGGAATTAAAGTCGTGGCCATGGAGCGTAACACAAGTTCGATGTGTGTATTTGAAACGCGACACAAAAGGTATTAGAAGAACTGATTGAATTGTGAATTTCATTTGAAATGACTAACGAGGAAAATTGAGTCTTCATCTGTTTCCTAAACCTCAGTTGACGTTTTGTTCGGTAGAGCCGAGCTCCCCGGGAAACACTCCTTCTAAAAGAGGACGGAGGATTTCTCACGAGTAATTTATTCGTTTGGCGAACATCAGCTCGCAGATCCCCATTGGATAGGGACTGCCATCAAACGACATCCAGTCTGAACATCTCAGCTTTAGATATAACTCAGATAATACTTATTTAGCGGTCAGCTATTGAGGGGATAGCATTAACCCTCCTGTGACCTTTAGGGTCAATTTGACCTCATTTTATGTTTAATGTCGCTGTTCTTTGGGGTCAATTTGACTCCAGGCTGTTCTTCACTGTGTCAAACATATAAGAAATATCAACTTTTTTATATATTTAAAGGTCTATTTAGGTAGTCAACAAACAAACATAAAGGACCTCACACTTAAACTTGGGAAACAATATTATTGTTAGTAAATGTGAAGGTAACAGGAGGTTTAAGTGACACCTACGATCAGATAAGTCACTCTTTTGATTCTTACCTTCACTGGAATCACTCCTATAGTGGATTTAAAGTGGAAAATATACTATTACACATTTTTCTGGGCACCTCCTCGAACACCCTCATGGGCCCCTGTGGGCCCCTGGGGGCCCCTGTGGGCCCTTGTGGGCCCCTGGGCCCCTGGTTGAGATCCACTGGACCAGAGAAGATAAAGAAATCCCCAAGATGGGTGATTTTATTGCGACAGAAGTTTTCATGATTTCCCTTCGGTTCCCATCTATTAGAATCCGGGATGATTAAGTGTTTCCTCCTGAGGTTTCCTGTGAATCCCCACCCATATTTAAATGTAAGCCGTGCTCACTGTAGAGTCAAATTAGTGTTTTCCAAGAGCAGCAGCCCTTTGGATGTGCATCAATACCTCTGTGCTCTTCCCTTTTGTCTTTTCAATTATTCTAATTATTAAGTCTGACTGTGTGTGTAGACATTTCTTAACCTCCGATATGAACAACACACCCGGGATGCACTGTTTACTCTAACCTAGTGTTACGCAGGAGAGCTGTGAGACATCTGGAAGATATATATATATATATATATATATATATATATATATATATATATATATATATATATATATATATATATATATATATATCAGAGGAATTGATGCACATTCAAAGGGCTGTTGCTCTTGAGAGAAACTAATTTGACTACAGCGAGTACGGCTGTTCTCACCTCACCTTTGAATCCGTGAAGCAGGCAAATTCTAAACGTCGGCCTGGATGAAAGCGTTCCATCTCGTGGAGGAATAACTTACAGTGTGTTTAAATCTAAGAGACGTATTTAAAATAATCTCTTTCCATTGAATCGGCGCTCGGCCCCTCGCTCTCCTCTGAAGCGCTCCACTGGACCACAGATTTGGCCGCCGTGGAGCTCTGACTGACAAGCCCCAGATAATCCCTCCTGCAGCCCGCGGCTCCGAGGCCATACTTCATCTCGGCTTCCTGAGCTCCACGAGAACACTTCATGGAAATTCACTGTCACACCGCGAAATCCAATTAAAAATACATTTGGACATTGATCACCTGATGCACTGGTATTGATCGCTGCTCAGAAAGCCACTGTGTAGTGTTTTTGTTTGGCCGGGGTCCACTCACCTCTCCATACCATATAAATGTATTGATCCGCTCACCCACCCTTGGATCCATACTAACCATTAACCATCCTTTCAGTGTTTCTCCATCCATTTATGTGACTCATACAGACCTCCGATGAGCTAAAAATGGCCAGCACGCCTCTTAGCCGACCAATCAGCTTTGAGACGTGATAATGTCAAGTTAACTATCCATTTTAAAGTGCTGTTCATCAAACTAATCCCCTGGATGTCGGAGGCTGATCAAGAATACAAAGCATTCAAATGTTCACAAACAACTTGAATGATTCGAGAAGGGGAATACTCCATCGCACACGGAGAGACGTGGCTGCTTCAGGAAACAGATTCACAGAAAAAAGAGAGAGATCCATTTGCACTTTTCAATCAGTGTTCACGCGTTCTCATTTAACACGACTGCAGCGCCGGAAAAACCAACGATAATACGCGCTACCTGCTGCTGTACGAGGAATGTAAAAGAATCACTTGAATAGGAGCGAATGAAACGCCATTTGTATGCAAAACTTGCCGAGACACGCAATCAGGTATCAAATGGTCTCGTCTCCTCGGAAAGAATAGAAATAGAATAGAAATAGAATAGAAATATACTTTATTAATCCCCAATGGGAAATTTGTTGACACAGTAGCACCAATAAACTAAACACAATAAAATATAGATATAAGAAAGAAAGAAAGTGACTGTGCATGAAGTATACAAAGTGAAATATAAAATACAAAATAAAATAATATATATATATATATATATATATATATATATATATATATATATATATACACACAACATATATGTAAATACAGCAATGCAAAATAAAATAAATATGTATATATATATATATATATATATATATATATATATGTAAATACAGCAACGTAAAATAAAATTTAAAAAAAATAAATATATATATGGACAGTGTCCGTGTGCTCCGCCCCCAGGTGAGGGGCGGGGCCTATTGTCTCAGAGCATCGGTCCACATGAATGCCTGTGTCCGCGTTAGCACGGATCGACGCCCGCGGGTATTGCCTGGTCAGAAAACAGCAGCTGCAACACTCACAGCCAAATAAAAAACCTCCCTTCCACATCCGGCGCCACCCTCCGCGCCCTCTCTCGCCCCTCGTGACTCCAGGCCAACTCAATCAACTTTTTTTTCTTTTTCTCACTTTATTCTCTCCGAAAAAGGCTGCTCCGCTTTCCACCTCTCCGGAATGCTCTCCTTCCAGTCCCTCCATTACGCCCACCTCGTCCCCTGCAGTAACATTCTTCACACTTTGCATCCTCCTCTTTCCCCTCCGTCTATTTTCTCACCTCTACCTCTCTCCGTCATCACTCATCTCGCGTCCCGTCTTCATTTCTCAGGAACAATTCCCTTAACTAGAACTAAATATCCACAAACCGTTTGTGCAGGGCGTCGGGGTTCTGATCGGCCCGGCGGGGAACCACCTACAACTCCAGCTGGGGCGGCACACGGCCCGTTGAGTCAGAAGGCGCCTCGACTCAACGTTGATCACCGGCTCCCTGCACCGCAAAGTCTCACGGAGGCGATCTGTCAAGGTGATGATATATGTTCTCGCACCCAATCGGCTGTGAGGAGGATGGGATTGTTTCTCCACCTTCACGAGGCCCGGAGGCCCGACAGACAGGCAGCTCCAGACGGAGGTCGCACGGAGCACGCCGATCTGTAACTCAGCCACAGCCGTGCAGGGAGAGAAGACTTTCATCTCGCTCAGCAGGCAAGAGAATGTCCATTTGGCACACCTTCAACCCCCCCCCCCCTGCATCTTCCCACGGCCGCACAGGGGGCGTCTCTTGTGAGTATCGCCGGACGCACCGGGTGACTTTGAACCGTTGTTTTGATCATCCTGACATGGGGTTCCCAATTATGGAGGCGCGAGCGCGTGTAACCGGCGAGGCCAAACACCTGGTGGGAGGAGGTGGGAGGAGGTGGGGGGAGGTGGGAGGAGGTGGGAGGAGGTGGGGGGAGGTGGGGGAGGTGAGGGAGCACGGGACAAGGCCTGTGGGTAGGCGAGGCTACCGCAGTGCACCGCTGCTCCCGCGCGCTCTCAAGATGTTCCACATCTCCTTCCTCTAATTGGCAGATGGCCTCAGATGCGAGATGATTTATTGGGCTGCGCGTGCGTGTGTGTGTGTGCGTGTGCGTGTGCGTGTGTGTGTGTGTGTGTGTGTGTGCGTGTGTGTGTGTGTGTGTGTGTGTGTGTGTGTGTGTGTGTGTGTGTGTGTGTGTGTGTGTGTGCGTGTGTGTTTTTCCCTGCCTCAGTCAGCCATTAGCGGGGACATCTGTAACGAGTTGGCCAGGCACACTGCTGAGAGCGGAAGCTGAGAGCAACACTTTCTAGTGGGGGGTGTGTGGGGTGTGGGGGGTGTGGGGGGGGGGTGATCAAAGCACTCTGCGCTATTACTTTGGGTTCTGATAATCGAGACATGGCACCTTAAATTGTCCGAGGCTAGGGGGGGGGGGGGGGGCTTTAATAAGCCTCGGATGTTGTTTACTTCAGACAAGCTGCAAAGAATCAAACGGCATGTTGTTGTTGGCCATCGCCGTGGTGACGATCCCCTTTTGACTTCCAACACTCCAGAACAAGACATTTCTAGCTCCGCATTATCATAAAAAGCCATTTTCGTGGCTTTGGCACTAACAGCTCGGCTTCCAAGCGACGCCATCTCTCGCAGCTGTGCCGTGACCATCTGCGCCGAAGTCTGCAGCTCGAGGGAAGAAACATTAAACCCGACCACAGTTTGGCCCTAAAGGGCCTCTGAGTCCGGCTCTCCGTGCCGCCGCCTCCATTCCTTATACAGCTCCCTCCTGAGTCTGTCGCTAGAACCGGAGGTGAGGGAAGGATGTGCGCCCCCCCCCACACACACACACACACAGTGTTGAGGACAAAGTGGCCCCCGAGCCTCCGTCGGCCTTTTCCATCCAGACGGCCCTCAGTATTCTTGCCACAGCCGCTGAGGATTTGTCTGCTACCTGCAAACTGGGTCAATTTCTGCATTATTATTTTAGAGTTGTGGATCTCGCGGTGGAGGAGGGAGAGGATTTGCACACGCAGGCACGACGACCCACACCTGCACTTTGTCTCCTTCTCCATTCCCCATCCCCCACTGCCTCTCTCTCACACACACACACACACACACACACACACACACACACACAGTATTCTGAATTCATTAATATGAGCACATATTTGTCACTTTAACACATAAATGTCAATTCAAAGCCACAAAATGTGCTAACGCTGATGAACGACTCACAGCCGCCTTATCCGTGCCGTTGCAAATCATTTTAGACTGAGCACACCGAGAAGGACTAATTCAAACTGATCGATGATGTGACACTCAGGAAGACGGCCGCTTTGACGGAGCTTAAATGAAAGTACACGCCACTCCTTTATCTATTTTTCGCATCACACTACCAGGATTAGCTACACATGCAGAATAGTTAGAATTGTGACTCTGCCATTCACACGTTAGCATCAATGAGGCGCTGGCCGGGCGGGGAGCAGCACCTTGACCGCTCCCATTAGGTTTTATGGCAGTTTTCTAACCTTTGAATATGTTAATCACCCCGCACGTCTGTGTGCATTCAAACGACTGATGCAATGTTCTAATCATCTACTGTACATGTGTGTGTGTACTGTCAGATGAGGAACCGTGGAGCAGATGTGCGGGGTGCGGTAATGAGACGCAGGTGTGTGTGTGGGGGGGGGGTACAGGACAGGCCGGCTGTTGAGACGCAGCAGAAAAAAATAGGAGAGGGAAGAAAATAACCAAGTGTGAGAGATACGTGGAGGCGATAGGAGAGACCTGTGTATGAGGTGCATACAAATGGACAGGGGAGGAACACAGATAGAGGGGGGATACAAGAATATGAGAAAGATGGATTCACTGGTGCCTAATGAGAAGACAAAGGCAGTGGAATCCACATCGATCTCCCCCTCCTCCTCTTCCTCTCCTCCTCCTCCTCCTCCTCCTCCTCCTCCTCCTCCTCCTCCTCCTCCTCCTCAGCAAACAGGCTTTACAGTCGGCAGGTGAGGAGACACATAGGAGAGCCTGCATGAGGGAGCTTACCTGAGGTGAGCCACCTCGCCGCTGTGGGAGGAGAGACAGAGGCGCCCTCATCCACAGTGAGCGCGCATACAGATGTGTGGAAGTTTTGGAGCCGCGCGCGTGAATTATGCATCTGTGCTGCAGGAAAGGTGACGGACAGCACGGAAGTGAAAGCTGGTGCAGATGACTGCGGCTTTTAATAAGACATGTGTATAGTTGGGCAGCAGAAGGGGGACTAATCGAGAGATAACAATATAAATAAATGATAAATACGAACGCATATATGCATACAGCCATCACCGTCGCAGATATAGAACCCATCCGCTCTGCGCAACTCGGCATTATTTATGAAGATGACAAATATGAGACAGCAGCTGTCGATCAGGGGGAGGTCCCGTCTCCTGTTGGAGCCGCGGCGATAACTCAGTGCTCTCTGTATTGTCCCGCGGTCTTGAAAACAAGTGCGCGTGAACAAAGAGTACACACACACACACACACACACGCACTCTAGTGAATTCGCTGCGGAGAGCCGCGCACTTACAGGAGGTTGGAGCTGTTCCAGTACACCGCGTGCCGGTCGTTGGCTCTCGCCGGGTGCCAGTGCGTGAGCGCCAGCGTGATGAGGCCCAGAGAAAACGCTGCGAGAGCCATAATCCCCTCCGGTGCTCGCGCCCTCTCTTCCCAATGCGTCCCGGCTCCTTCTGTCCCGGCTCCACGCGCCGCGCTCACACCATCCCGGTGCGTGGCGGAGAAAGAGAGGAGGAAAAGGAAAAGGAAAAGAAAAAGAGCCTTTTCTCAAGTTCCCCTGGACGACGAGTTGAGTCGGGGTGACTTCTGAGGGGCTTTACGTGTTCTTCAACTCGAATCCCATCGCGACGAGAGCCGAATGGGCATCTTCACCACGCGCGTGAATCGGTGTGCACTTTCTTTCCTGGTGAAGCGCTGCTGCACTTTCAAGTCTCTCCTGGTTTCTGTTCGGCTTTCATCGGAGAGGATCGTTCACAGCTGACACCTGCGCGCGGTGTTTATTGTTCTTTGCGCAGCTTTAAAGCCGCTGCTGCACCTCCGCTGAAAGGATTGTGTAGCGCGCGCTCCTCTCATCATCATCATCATCATCATCATCACCATCAACACCATCAACACCATCACCTTCACCAGCAGCAGCAGCAGCAGAAAGCCACAAGCTGCGCACACGGCGCTAGAAAACCGCCCTCAGATGGCCGAGATGCCCCGCCCCCTCAACACATGCGTGTGTGTGGGGGGGGGGGGGGAGTGTGTGTGTGCCTGCCTTTGTTTTTATTTCAGTTGTGAAAAACATGTATTCTCTTCATTTTGGATTTATAGATTCAAGATTAACATAATAATTAGCAGCAGTAGTGTTTAATGTTTTGTTTGAGGTGAGATTTAGTGGTATGTTAAAGCATACTTTACATCTATAAAGTTGTTCTTTTAATCTATAAATCCGTGTTAACTTTTGGATTAAACCGGGAGCAAACTAAAACGACTCCAATCCTCACCAGCTGTGAAGTGACTCACTATCACATGTTTAATCTTTAGTGTTAATTACAAGCAAGCTGTTCACAACTTTGTCAACAACTGGAAGGAAAGGGAAGCTGCTTGATGTGGAAAGGTTTGACGGATTAGAGGAGAAACCAACTCCATGGTGGTGCAGAGCTGGGATCAGATTACATGGCAACCCGATAATGGCCCAATTTGGAGATGTTAAGGACAGCAGGCTCTGATTGGTCAGGGCCCGTCACGGGGCCTACGGGCCTATGGTCACTGGACCGGACTACACGTCGCTCAGCTTGCTCAGGCATTTTAATTGAACTCGTCAGATATTGCAATAACTATCACTGCGCATATTCACATTCACATTCATACTTGTATATATATTTTTTATTTAATTTTACATTGCTGTATTTACATATATGTTGTGTATATATACATATATATTTTATTTTATTTTGTATTTTATATTTCACTTTGTATACTTTATGCACAGTCACGTTCTTTCCTTCTTATATTTATATTTTATTGTGTTTAGTTTATTGGTGCTACTGTGTCCCCTTGGGGATTAATAAAGTATATTTCTATTCTTCTATTCTCTCTATTCTTACACTGTGTTGATCTGCACTGCACACATTTCATTTACACTACACACATACACACACGTTGCATTTTGCACACTGTCTATATTTAATTTTATTTTACACTGCTGTATTTGCATATATATATATATATATATATATATATATATATATATATATATATATATATATATATTATTGTATTTTGTATTTTATATTTCACTTTGTATACTGTGGCAGACCAGGGGGAAAAGCCGAGCAAACAGCGCATCGGAGGCGGATCCCAAAGCTCAGGTTGGGGAAGTCATCCACGGGACGTACTTCCCAGTACAGGTGCTACAGCCAATTGGCACCTGGGAGTGGTCACACCTGCAGCCCGTCAGCTAACGAGGGAACGGAGAGTATATCTTCCCTCCACTGGAAGCCATCGGGGAGAGAGCTGCCTGAATAGGAAAGGAGAAGGAGCGTGGAACCTCAGGAGAGGAGTCGCGACAGACCAGAGGTAACTGGACCCTCTCACCTCTCTCCTCTGCTCTGCCCATCCAGGAGATACCAACCGTCTCACAGAAGGTGTGAGACTGACGACCAAAGACCCCGACCGGGAAGAATCCTTTGTTTCCATTAGATGCCCATTCCCCCTTTTTCCTACATGTTTTATTAAAAGACCCTTTATTTTTGCACTGCGTCTCTGAGTCTCCTGATTTTATTCCGAATCTCACCTCCACATCCCCCGGGTTGCCACAATACTCTATGCACATACTTTCTTATATTTATATTTTA
Organism: Liparis tanakae; assembly: GCA_036178185.1. Classification (NCBI taxonomy): domain Eukaryota; kingdom Metazoa; phylum Chordata; class Actinopteri; order Perciformes; family Liparidae; genus Liparis; species Liparis tanakae. Next base: position 261,287 of record CM070106.1, on the reverse strand, counting down.
TTCTCGTGTGTTTAGTTTATTGGTGCTACTGTGTCCACAATTGGGGATTAATATAGTATATTAATAATAAAGTATATTTCTATTCTTCTTGAAACCACTGGTAAAGCCTCTGATTCAATTCAATTCAGTTTATTTTATACATCCCAATATCACAACTTACAAACGTGATGTGGCCTAAACATGCTGAATGGGGGTATCGGCGTCTAAGTGAGTCTCGTACACTGGAATAAAAACACCACGTGTCCATCGTCCCATCCTCAGCTCCGGGTGGAGAACCCACTAGCAAAACAACTACGTGTTTTAATGCACAGGCATGGGAGAGTATTTGTATTAAAGAAATAGTTTATTCTTCAGGCTATTAGAAGTTTGGAGAAATTATTATTTCCTATTCGGTGGGGGGGGGTTAAGGTGAAGGTTAGAGCGAGGATTCATATTAATATTAGAAAATGAATACAGTCAGGAAGTCATTACGAGGAGAGTAGCAACGCGCATGTGTGTGAGTGACTGTGCGCCCGTACATGTGTGTGAGTGACTGTGTGCGCACATACACGTGTGTGAGTGACTGTGCGCCCGTACATGTGTGTGAGTGACTGTGTGCGCACATACACGTGTGTGAGTGACTGTGCGCCCGTACATGTGTGTGAGTGACTGTGCGCCCGTACACGTGTGTGTGTGAGTGACTGTGCGCCCGTACACGTGTGTGAGTGACTGTGCGCCCGTACATGTGTGTGAGTGACTGTGCGCCCGTACATGTGTGTGAGTGACTGTGCGCCCGTACATGTGTGTGAGTGACTGTGCGCCCGTACACGTGTGTGAGTGACTGTGCGCCCGTACATGTGTGTGTCTCACGAAGAAATACAGATCGAGGGAAAAGAGCAAGAAAATGTGCAGACTTTAATTAACCTGTTTCATTTCGCCTGTGGTGGTTTAACGGCTCTATCTAGCCTAGCGGCAGCCTGCAGTAGTAATAGCTCAGTTAATTCCAAATATTAGGCATTAGCCTCGGTTTGATTAACTCTGCCAATTTCATATCTCATAATAGTGTCCTTTCAGAGGGGGTATCGTATTCACACCCATAGACGTGGCCGTGGACTCTGTTGGTGAAACGTTAGCCGAGCGATCCCAACATTGATCTGAACGACCACCGGTGAAGAACGAGCGCTCATTACACGACTTCGCCCAGTCGCCGAAGGTCAAGGTCATCCGTGAAGGTCACGCGCCTCCTGGAGGGAGGAGATGTAGCCGGAGTCAGCCGTGGATCTGCTGCCGTACACTTTCTCCTGTCTCAGCTCTCTCACACACACACACACACACACACACACCCTCTCATTTGCTCTCACTCACTCCTTGCCTCTCTGTTGTTTTTGTCAGTGATGACGCCTCTCTTGAGTGCCCTCCAGGCATGTTGCCGTGGCGACTGGAGTAAAGGCGCGGATGAAAGAGCAAGAAACATCACTTTTTTCCTCCTTCTTCTTCTTCTTCCTCCCCAACTCTCCCTCTCTCTGTCCCACCTCTCCGTGAGGCTCCAGTGGATCACTCGCCTCCCTCCACTCCAACACGTGCCATCCTTCCGTCGCCTCGCTCTCAGGAGCAAAGTGCTGCGCATGAGGAGCATATTCTTCCCATCCTTCATGATCGGATGATCGCTCGCTTCCTGTTGCGCGCTCCGACCGCACAGAGTGCACGGAAAACACCGAGAGTGACATCTAATATGTTTTCTCTGCACCTCGACCGGCGGAGGCACGCATGCATATTTATGGCGTGCTGCGTGTGTATTCCAACACGCGACTGAATGAGGCGTCCCAGTGTCATAAGTTATTGAGCGCCTGGTGTGTTCTTGTATACGCGGTGCTCTGTTTATGCTCATCGCCTCCCGCTGCTCCCGCCGCAGCGCGTTGGTACTTTGCATCAGGCGCCGCTGCACACGACAGCGCCGGTAACCGCGGCTCGTTACCTCGGCCCCGCCTGTGTTTGTGATTCATTTGCGAACAGCAGCGATGGGCATATTGATTATTCAGATCATTTGTTATCATCAATCAGCCTCAACTCTTTCATATGTCCTCGTTGACTCTGTATTGATTTCCTAACTGACTTCATTCCTGGGTAAGCAATACTGCAGGAGAAAACGTGCCGTGTTCTTTAGCCGTCCTCTCGGCTTCTATCTGTGCCATCTCTGATTTCCTAAACCCATCGGTTCCCCTTCTCCCATGCATGTCTCACTTCAGACTAATCTCAGCTTTAATGTTATTGGATTAAAATGAGGTTGTCTTGATTGAGTTTTTTGTCCAGTGGCGGTGTCAGTAAACAACAATTCATTTGATTAATCAGTTAATCTAGCCAAATGTCAAAACATGAATATAAAGTAGCTGTGACAGAAATAACAACAGGCCTGTGAACTTGGAGAGGCAGACGAATAAACACGTCTGTGGGTAAGTACCGGCGTGTTAAAGACGCGTCTCCAGCCCGTCAGCCTCCCGTCAGCCTCCCTTCGACGCCGCTCCTATTTCCTGTGAATCTGCATATCGCGGTGCCTTAAATCCACTTTACCCATCCAGGTGACAACGTGACGGATGGATGAAAAGAGGAAGGGACCAAAATAAAGAATTTTAGAGTGTGAGAGTATAATAGAGAGCGCCTGGGGGCTCGGATAGATTGAGGCTGGAGGAAGAAATGACAGTGCGGGAATCGAGGGAGAGGAGGAGAAGGTGAGAGAAGACGAACGTGTTTGAGAAGCTGAGGGGAGCTGGAGGAGGGCACATGGAGGCATAAGCTAAATGGAAGAAAGGCCAACCGTGTTTGTGGTAATGGCGTGGTGCTGAGGAGAGTCCTGGCCCGAGCTCCAGGTGGGCCGCCATCGGTTCGCCCCCTCGAGTGCGGCGCTGAACCCGCCTCGCTCCGGTGATACGCAGCTGTGCAAACGGCTAACGTGATCGTGAAGATGCGAGCCCAGGATAATGGCGTCTGCCAAGCAATCGAGAACAATGTTCCCGGCCTCCGGGCGGTGATGAAGAGGGAACGCCCGGAATCGGATGCGATAGGATGAAGGGCTGAGCCCTCTGGGCGGGGAGAGAAGTGTTGGTAAATGGTCGTAAAGGACAGAGCGGCCGGAGGAGCGGGGGGGGGGGGGGACAATCTGTTCAGAGGGAAAGGTAACATGATGTCTGGAGTTAGTTGTCAGGGATGAAGGGGGCACATTACCACTGTTGAGACTCCGCCCACTCCTCCTGAATATGCCTAAATGTGAACTATTCATAAACTGTCAGATTCCTTGAATGTATTTTAACTCTAAATCTGTCTTCTGGTCACATGACATCTATTGTTCTGTCCACCTGGAGAGGGATCCTCCTCTGTTCTCTCCTCAAGGGTTCTTCCCTTTTTCCCCCTGAAGGTTATTTGGGAGTTTCTCCTGATCTGATGTGAGGTCAAAGGTCAAAGGTCAGGATGTCTATGTGTACAGACTGTAAAGCACTCCGAGACTACTTTGTAATTTGTGAAATTGGGCTCTACAAATAAAGTGAATTGAATAGAATTGAAATGACGTCTCAAGAAAACCAATATGGTCGTCATACGAGGGCTTGGAAAACCAGCAGAATAATAACCACAATGCAGCAGGTTGGGGCTTCAGCTGCTTCGGGAACTGGGCCTTTCAAAGCCACCGTGTGCGTTGAGTACATCAGGCTGTACACAAACTTCCCCGGTCTAAAAGACTTGATTTGTGGGAAAATATTCTGAATTTGACTCCGGCTACACGTCGCTCCCCTTGTACATACAATAAACAAATAAACAAGAGAAATATAAGAAAAAGAGATTAAAGACAACAGAGTAGCGACATTAACATTTAACAAGGATGGACAATCTAATGAGAGCGGTGATACTGAAATAGCCAACACGAGAAGATAAACGCCGCCTTTGGAGTGTTTGTTCTCCGCACGGAGAAGATTCAATCATCACCGAGAGCGCAAGGCGTCTGAAGGAGAGGAACAAAGTGTTTAGAGAGATGAAGAGCAAAGCGCCGCCGTCTGCACGCACATGCATCGCTTCCTTCTCCGGGAGGTACAGCACGGTGCAGTGCCACGATGCTCTTGTTGTACGGTACTTTCCTCCCTCAAAGGAAGTACTACGTATGGTTACGGAGGCACACAAGCATGAGTCACACAGAGCCTCAGTGGAAATGTAGCTTCACAACAGGCTGCCATCCCACGTATGGCGTCCTCACAAAGGATGAATGGAGTACATGTGTGAAGAAGAAAGCATAAGATGTATAAACCCTGCGTCTTCCTCTTCCAGGGGTTGTGCGTGGATGGAATATGTTCAAACTGGAATAATTGCTGCTCGATAAAACATGTTATTCACGGCACCTGTTGCTGAGGTCCCCGCTTCAGAATCATAGATATATTTTTATTTTTTATTTCAGACAAAAGTTCAAAGCTGAATTCACAATCTGTTTTTTTCAAAAAGGACAGAATATATTGTTTCTTCAGTCGGGAGGTGCACATCCAGAAATATGAATTTATAAATAAATATGAAATATGAAAGAGAGAGAAGACAAGAGCAGAGCTGCACGTGTCTGATGAGCAAACATAAAGTATCACGACCATGGCATGTAACCGACATAACTCAAGGCCTTACCTGGTCTCAGACTCATCGGCTCACAGCTCATTTAGTTGTGCATTCTGTTACTAAATGCACTGTGCAATACTTCATGCAAAGCGATTTAAAAAAGCAAGTTCAGAAATGTCCCGAGTGTCCCTTTTCTGTAAACGAATGACACACGTCGATGACCACCAGATATCAGCTGGAAAGCATCCTGAACACAGTGACTGTACCCTCCATTAGCTGCTGCTGAGTGAATGCACGACATGAGCAGGTGGCCAGTATTCAGTGGTCAGTTCACACACACCTGGCGGGCAACGTCACACCATCTGCGCCCGTGCACAGAGCGTCAGATACATCGACCGGGGAGCGTCGTGTTCACGGAGCCGTGTTCTGTCATGTTTTGCTGCCTTGTCAGAATTTGCTACCGCTGCATAAACCGATAGGTGTGTCTATCGATTCATGCTACCCTATAAAAAAATGCTACCTCTGAAATAAATCAATTTAGCATTCTTACATGAATGCATGTTATTGTACTATCACAATATGCTTTTCTTTCAAAGTTCAATGTTTCACTTTTCACTGTTAAAGTGTTTATCTTCAACAATAAATACCCTAATAATAAACCAGTGCTTTATTATGATAATGTGAACAAACTCATGTTTACAATGCTGAATGTAATTTGTATTTAGGCCAAAAGTCTAAATAATCGGGATTTTGAGGATGTTACTCACCGTTAACAGACGTGCACCGACAGCGTTATAAAGCTATATGATATCTATCTTGAATAAGCCAACGGTCATTGTACAATATACATGCTGAATGTACTTTTAACTAGGAAATAATCGGGATTTTGATGATGTCACTCCCGTTATCAGACGTGCATCGACAGGGTGGCAAAACATGATGGGCGTGGCAAACAAACTCGGAAAATCGACTCGGCGCATGCGCAATACCACAAGGTAGCAGTTCTCGACAAGTAGCATGAAATGACAGAACACCGGCGACAACGGTAACTACCGCCTCTCGATGAGCCCGCGGAGACGGCAGCTGCGGAAAGCACCAACAGAACATGTGGGCGGCGTTTTTAAAAGCCTCCAATCAGTCCTAATTACAGACTCATCTGTGTTTCCTGTCTACGCCAACCGGTCATGTACGTTACCACGAACGCATTTGGCTGGCAGTCGGCGTGTTAACACGGCACCTGTTGCTGTGGTCCCCGCTTCAGAATCATGGAGAACTTGTTGGAATATAGATTTATTTTAATTTTGATTTCAGACAAAAGTTCAGATTTTTCATCCGAAGCTGAATTCACAACCTGTTTTTTTGTTTTCAAAAAGGACAGAATATATTGTTTCTTCAGTCGGGAGGTGCTAGGGCACATCGAGAAAAGATATAAATATAGGCATGACATATCACAGAGAGAGAAACCCAGAGCAGAGCTGCACGTGTCCAATGAGCAAACATAAAGTGGAGTAAAGTATCACGACGAATGTTTTCCACCACTGAGAACCGCCGGCAGAACATTCATATGTCCGCGGCGACGCAAGAATCACAAAAGGTTCACAATCGATTCACGTGACAAAACATTTAGCTGTTTGTTGTATAATTATCTGTAAAAGAATAGTTTATTTTAACTTCTGATTTATCTTCTTTTAAACCACTTCTTAAAACCCATTTTTATAGAACAGCTTTTAGGTGATCTAGTCTTTTTATGCAGGACTTTGGTTTCCCTAATTTAGTTTGTCTGTTTTTAATTTTTTTTTTTTTACTTTATTTGTTTTAATTAATTTCTTTTAATTTTGAATATTAATATATACTTTTAAATGTAATATTATTTTCTTACTATTCCACTTGTTTTGCTTTGACTCTGTGGAGCACTTTGTAAACATTGTTTTCAAAGGTTCTATATAAATAAAGTTATTATTAAATATTATGCAAAACCGGGATGGGACAAGAGTATCGAATGAAAGACAAACGATCAAAAGGGCGAATTAAACTGCTGAGGAGGAGGAATCAGAAAGGTCAGGAGAGGTGCCGCTGTCCTCTCAATCATAATGTTGCATTATTAATAAAGTAATAACAAATAAGCACAAATCCAAACTGATCTCTAGTAAAGAAATCCTGTGTAATCGGCTGTTCGATACAAATAACATCCTGCCTAATGAATATGTCCTCGAGAGTTATTAACTATAACATGTATTAACTGTGTATTGATCCGACTGATATTGTTGATGTAAAAGCACACGAGAGACGGACAGGAAAACCTCTCTGCTTCTCCAAGATTGACAACAAATCAATACGAGTGAAGGCGAAGCTCTCGGCGAGCGCTCCGCTCCCTGCGGCGGCGTCTCGGCGTTGAGTCGACGCCCTTCGTCACGGAGCACGAAGCGCACAACATACCTAAGCCAACCCGACGCCACAACTACACGACCATGCGTTATTTTCATCGCTAAAAGTTGTCCTTCCTCGCTCCCACTCGGGTAGAGTGACCCGATTACAGTTTGTGAAAAAGAGATAGGAAAGCTTAATTAACGTCTCTCTTGTTCTGCCTGTTTTGTGATATACAGCCTAAAAGGGGGATAACTTTTGTGTATCTGGCAACCCTGAGATCAGTCGACCAATGACTGTTCAGGTGGACCGTACGGGAGATACCATCTACAAAACGTGTAAGGGGTAAAAACTAGTTTGTGAAAACCCAGAGAAACACAAATATCCAACGAAGCAAAATCCCAACGTTTTTGGAATCCCTGCCGGACGCTTTGTTTTGTCTCAGAAAGAGGACGTGTCCGGGGAAAAGAGGACGTGTCCGGGGAAAAGAGGACGTGTCCGGGGAGAGGACGTGTCCGGGGAAAAGAAGACGTGTCCGGGGAAAAGAGGACGTGTCCGGGGAGAGGACGTCTAGTCAGCCTAGCTATAACACGCTTATGGATGCATGCTATTTTCCTCGCTAAAAGTTGTCGTTCCTCGCTCCCGCTCGGGTCCGTCCTTCCTGGAGCTCCGAGCGTCGGTTTAGCAAACAAAGCTAACAGCAGCTGAGTCAATAAGCGCGCTCCAATCAGCAGCCGGGGCTGACCGCAGGACGAGCATCGATTGGGGAAGCAATCAAGTACGCTTCTATGTATTGGTAGAAGATGGCTCCTCTCCTTCTCCTCTTCCTCACGGTGTCTCTGAAGGCCTTTAATGGCCGGTAATTAGCTGGACGGAGGCCGTCATCCACAGACACCTAATGTCACGCAGCCCCTATGCTAAAAAGATGTAAATCAGGGCTCTCAAGTTTTGAAGACAGGCAAGCCCCGCGCAACGAAACTTTAGGAGTTCAGTCGCGCGCAATTCCAGGATGCTTTATTTTCATTGGTTGCTGGATTAAATCTTACCCAGATACAACAGATACGTCTGTTTTCTGATTGGCTGTTGTGTAGCGCATGTCTTCTTTGTGATTGGCTGATAAGCGGCACCTCACAGCAGACCTCAGGGAGCGCTTGATTCCTCCACGGTGAGAGCGGCTCATGTTGGCGCTGCGGCGCATTCAAACATTAAACAGCCGAGAGTTTTTTTCATCGTGAGAAATACGACGTGTGGCGGGACTGAAGGAGTTAAGACCGACATGCGTGAGTCTCACGCTCAGTGCGTGAGGCCTGAGAGGCCTGTAATGTTGCATCACTGTGCGTGCCCCCCCCCCCCACACACACTCTAATGGCGAGCTCTGGAGGTGGAACCGCGGCACACACACACAGAGCTGACTGGCAGCGTGACTCCGAGTCAAAGACACAGTTAGTCATAGCCAGCGCCGCCTGGGGGCTGGCTGCTCCCACGGGGCTCCAGGAGAGCAGATATTATTAGCATAGAAACGACTTTGCGATGTGCCGTAACGGCCGGTTCACGGTTCACGGTTCGCGCGCGGCGTGCAGCGGGGATCGATGCGTGGCCACCCGGCGCGGTTATCCCGCGGCTCTCGGATGAGGCGCTTAGCTCCGTGTTGTCAAACGACGATAATCCATACGCGCCGCCTCCGCTCACCTACGCAAACCGTCCTTCATCCCAAGAAGAGTTGAACCCGCTGCGTCTTCCCATCGGCGAAGACTTTTTTGTAAATGTTCGGTCGAAGGTTCGCTTTGAAATAATAGAGCATGTGACCTTTTTCTCCCAGAGCGATATTGCTCCGGAGGAATTGGAGAATTTTTTTGTTTGAGAGGGTGTGCAGAGGATTGTGTGTGTGTGTGTGTGTGTGTGTGTGTGTGGGGGGGGGATGGTTGGCAGCAGTGCCCTGGTGGGAGGAGGAGAAATGTCACAATCACTAGCGGAGCAAGGCCTGCATGGCGCGGACATCAACCTTTCCTTGTGTGCTTTCTGTAAGGAAAGATACATGAATCAATAAATCCACAGCTGGATTATGGCTTCATATTAGGGCCTGTTCCCACCGACCAGATGGTTATGGAGGGTTATGACACGCTGGGTTCAATACTCATCAAGCTGAGAACTAATGCTTTGATTATTTATATATTGTCAGGCAGAGAACAGAATGCATCCATAAGCGTGTTATAGCTAGGCTGACCAGACGTCCTCTCCCCGGACACGTCCTCTTTTCCCCGGACACGTCCTCTTTTCCCCCGACACGTCCTCTTTTCCCCGGACACGTCCTCTTTCCCCCGGACACCCTTCTTCCCGACACGCCCCTTCCCGAAACGTCCTCTTTTCCCCCGACACGTCCTCTTTTCCCCGGACACGTCCTCTTTCCCCCGGACACGTCCTCTTTTCCCCGGACACGTCCTCTTTCCCCGGACACGTCCTCTTTTCCCCGGACACGTCCTCTTTTCCCCGACACGTCCTCTTTTCCCCGACACGTCCTCTTTTCCCCCGACACGTCCTCTTTTCCCCGGACACGTCCTCTCCCTCGACACGCCCTTTTCCCCGACACGCCCTTTTCCCCGACACGCCCTTCTTTCCGACACGCCCTCTTTTCCCCGACACGCCCTTCTTCCCCGACACGCCCTTTTTCCCGACACGCCCTTTCCCGACACGCCCTCTTTTCCCGACACGTCCTCTTTTCCCCGGACACGTCCTCTTTCCCGACACGTCCTCTTTTCCCCGACACGTCCTCTTTTCCCCGACACGTCCTCTTTTCCCCGGACACGTCCTCTTTCCCCCGGACACGTCCTCTTTTCCCCGGACACGTCCTCTTTTCCCCGGACACGTCCTCTTTTCCCCGGACACGTCCTCTTTTCCCCGGACACGTCCTCTTTCTGAGACAAAACAAAGCGTCCGGCAGGGATTCCAAAAACGTTGGGATTTTGCTTCGTTGGATATTTGTGTTTCTCTGGGTTTTCACAAACTAGTTTTTACCCCTTACACGTTTTGTAGATGGTATCTCCCGTACGGTCCACCTGAACAGTCATTGGTCGACTGATCTCAGGGTTGCCAGACACACAAAAGTTATCCCCCTTTTAGGCACGTATATCACAAAACAGGCAGAATAGGCTCTGTTCATGAGGGTCAGGGGGACCGGGCTCTGTTCATGAGGGTCAGGGGGACCGGGCTCTGTTCATGAGGGTCAGTGGGGGACTGGGCTCTGTTCATGAGGGTCAGGGGGACCGGGCTCTGTTCATGAGGGTCAGTGGGGGACTGGGATCTGTTCATGAGGGTCAGTGGGGGACCGGGCTCTGTTCATGAGGGTCATTGGGGAACCGGGCTCTGTTCATGAGGGTCAGGGGGACCGGGCTCTGTTCATGAGGGTCAGTGGGACCGGGCTCTGTTCATGAGGGTCAGTGGGGGACTGGGCTCTGTTCATGAGGGTCAGGGGGACTGGGCTCTGTTCATGAGGGTCATTGGGGAACCGGGCTCTGTTCATGAGGGTCAGGGGGACCGGGCTCTGTTCATGAGGGTCAGGGGGACCGGGCTCTGTTCATGAGGGTCAGGGGACCGGGCTCTGTTCATGAGGGTTAGGGGGACCGGGTTCTGTTCATGAGGGTCAGGGGGACTGGGCTCTGTTCATGAGGGTCAGGGGGACCGGGCTCTGTTCATGAGTGTCAGTGGGGAACCGGGCTCTGTTCATGAGGGTCAGGGGGACCGGGCTCTGTTCATGAGGGTCAGGGGGACCGGGCTCTGTTCATGAGGGTCAGTGGGGGACCGGGCTCTGTTCATGAGGGTCAGGGGGACTGGGCTCTGTTCATGAGGGTCAGGGGGACCGGGCTCTGTTCATGAGGGTCAGGGGACCGGGCTCTGTTCATGAGGGTCAGGGGGACCGGGCTCTGTTCATGAGGGTCAGGGGGACCGGCTCTGTTCATGAGGGTTAGGGGGACTGGGCTCTGTTCATGAGGGTCAGGGGGACTGGGCTCTGTTCATGAGGGTCAGGGGGACCGGGCTCTGTTCATGAGGGTCAGGGGGACCGGGCTCTGTTCATGAGGGTCAGGGGGACCGGGCTCTGTTCATGAGGGTCAGGGGGACCGGGCTCTGTTCATGAGGGTCAGGGGGACCGGGCTCTGTTCATGAGGGTCAGTGGGGGACTGGGCTCTGTTCATGAGGGTCAGGGGGACCGGGCTCTGTTCATGAGGGTCAGGGGGACCGGGCTCTGTTCATGAGGGTCAGGGGGACCGGGCTCTGTTCATGAGGGTCAGGGGGACTGGGCTCTGTTCATGAGGGTCAGTGGGGGACTGGGATCTGTTCATGAGGGTCAGGGGGACCGGGCTCTGTTCATGAGGGTCAGGGGGACCGGGCTCTGTTCATGAGCCCGACTGCTGATTAGAATGCAAATGAGAAACAAAACAAACAGAACTGATTGTGACCACTTGGTTGTAATACTCGGAGTAGAAGATGAAAAGGAAACTTAATTGCCGTCTTGCTCGTTGCCGCTCTGCCGGGTTGCCGACCCTCTCAGGCTCTTCATGCCCGTTTCACTCGGGCTGGTAAATTGAATTCAACCTGAGAGTTTTGCGGAGGAATGAACCGTCTGTTCATCCGAGTTCATCCCCTGAAATCAGATCCGGGCTGATGGGAGCGTTCCTCTCCCGTCCAGCTGTTCAGAGGGACGTCTCCGGTCGCCTCACCACCGTAAAGCATCCCGTGGCAGGATGCCCAGCGCCTGTATTTGATGCTCTGGACTCGACCGTGAGTCCAACTGACGCTCGCTTCACTCCTCCTTTGGCTCTGGACCAATCCCAGCTGGCGACGGCCAGGAACGCCGTCACCAGGTCAGGATGTCGGGCGGCACCATCTTGCACAACCCTCCGCCTGCAGGCCGAGGGAGCCGGCCGACCCAATTAGCTCGTTTGAATTATCGCCGTCCTGCCGGCGTGTGGCCGATGTGGATGTGTGTTTCGGTGCTTTCATTCACTGCTAAATACAAACGTGGGAGGAGGCCAACGGCCAACAGCCGCCACGCTGCAGAGGGATGTCACCGTGTAACCCTCCTGTTGCCTTCAAATGTACTAGATCTTTTACCCTCGGGGTCAATTTGACCCGAGCAATTACAACTTCCAGAAAATTATTAGAATTTATATTGTTTCCCAAGTTTGAGTGTCACTTTATTTGTTGTTTGTTGATACCTAAATAGCCCTTTAAATACATTAAAAAAGTTGATATTTCTTATGTTTTACACATTGAAAAACAGCCTGGGGTCAAATTTACAAATTTCGAAGTTGTGTACAGGACATTGAAAACATATAATCATGTGAATTTTGTCCCCAATAAATTAGAAAAGTCATGAAATATGGGGTCAAATTGACCCCAAAGGTCACAGGAGGGTTAAACGGATTTGCCAGGAAATCCAAGATCTGCTTGTTACATGCTGGAAATGCTGTCATCAAACGCCATTAATTAAACATGTCGTCCACTTTTAGGAGACGGCTGGATGCCTTTTCTCTTCTGTATTGTAATTAGCAGCTCCACTTCAACTTATTTATTTTTTAAACCCACAAGCTTGTGCTCCACTTCTATAATTCTCTTTATATTGAACCCTCTCACTTTGAGCGGACCGGGGAGCACTAGAGAGCAAAAGCCCTGGATACCATCTTTTACTACCGTGTCCCGCAATTCCACTTTTATCATACGAAACCATGCATCTACCTCGGATTACTACTAACTCACGGAGTTTGATGATTTAGCTGGTTAGCTAGCACGCAATCCCTGCTGGGTTTAATTAGCCAGCTGTTCCTCGCAGCACTTCCACATAAACACACGCCGCATGTTGGATCGAAGTGGGATGGTGATGTTATAGTTTTTCCCAAAGCCGGTATCATAACCAATTTACTAAATAAGTAGCGCTTTGAGACCGACACACGACGTCACAGGGAGCGAACGGCCCAAACGCTTCGCTGGGAATGCGCTCGGCTCCACGAGGCCTCGGCTCCCGGCCGGCGGCGCCCAACACATGATCCACCGGGCCCATCGCCACCGGGCCCATCGCCACATGACCCATCGCCACATGACCCATCGCCACATGACCCATCGCCACCGGGCCCATCGCCACCGGGCCCATCGCCACCGGGCCCATCGCCACATGACCCATCGCCACATGACCCATCGATGACCCATCGCCACCGGGTCCATCGCCACCGGATCCATCGCCACATGACCCATCGCCACATGACCCATCGCCACCGGGCCCATCGCCACATGACCCATCGCCACATGACCCATCGCCACATGACCCATCGCCACATGACCCATCGCCACATGACCCATCGCCACATGACCCATCGCCACATGACCCATCGCCACATGACCCATCGCCACATGACCCATCGCCACATGACCCATCGCCACATGACCCATCGCCACCGGGCCCATCGCCACCGGGCCCATCGCCACCGGGCCCATCGCCACATGACCCATCGCCACATGACCCATCGCCACCGGGCCCATCGCCACATGACCCATCGCCACATGACCCATCGCCACCGGGTCCATCGCCACATGACCCATCGCCACATGACCCATCGCCACCGGGTCCATCGCCACCGGATCCATCGCCACATGACCCATCGCCACATGACCCATCGCCACCGGGCCCATCGCCACATGACCCATCGCCACATGACCCATCGCCACATGATCCATCGCCACCGGGTCCATCGCCACATGACCCATCACCACATGATCCATCGCCGCCGGGTCCATCGCCACCGGATCCATCGCCACATGATCCATCGCCACCGGATCCATCGCCACATGACCTATCGCCACATGACCCATCGCCGCCGGATCCATCGCCACCGGGTCCATCGCCGCCGGGTCCATCGCCACTGGGTCCATCGCCGCCGGATCCATCGCCACATGACCCATCGCCACATGACCCATCGCCACATGATCCATCGCCGCCGGGTCCATCGCCACCGGATCCATCGCCACATGATCCATCGCCACCGGATCCATCGCCACATGACCTATCGCCACATGACCCATCGCCGCCGGATCCATCGCCACCGGGTCCATCGCCACCGGGTCCATCGCCGCCGGGTCCATCGCCGCCGGATCCATCGCCACATGACCCATCGCCACATGACCCATCACCACATGATCCATCGCCGCCGGGTCCATCGCCACATGATCCATCGCCACATGACCCATCGCCGCCGGATCCATCGCCACATGACCCATCGCCACCGGGCCCATCGCCACCGGATCATTCGCCACCGGACCCATCGCCACCGGGTCCATCGCCACATGACCCATCGCCACATGACCCATCGCCACATGACCCATCGCCACATGACCCATCGTCACCGGGTCCAGCGCCACCGATCCACGCCCGTGATTTCACCCAAATGTCAATTTTGTGTTTAAAAAAAAAAAATGCCATCAAACTGCCAAAAAAACAGATGGAAAGAGAGAGAAAGGAAACGAACGAGTGGGATTTTGAAGTCCCCGGGGAGTTTTTTTGAGCTACATTAACGTTGAACTCTGCAGAACGAGAGAGAGAGAGATGGAAAAGGTAATAGCGCTCTCTGGATGGAGGGTGCCTCATTATTCGTGGTGATGTGAATCGCATCAAAGCAGCTTATTATGATCATCAGCGCTCAATAGTGGAGATGCAGGCGATCCACTCCGGGGCTGAGGGTGCAGCCGTGGCGTGCTATTGATTTGGCTGTTAAGAGGTGCTTGTGTTACAAAGGGCATGCATCTCAGTCTTCCATTAAGATAATTATGCTTTCTATTGCCTTTTGCGCACCTCTGTGGCCCGTTGAATGAATAAAATCGCACGTAATTAAGTTGCTCTTTGGGTTTTTTAACAAACTCAGCAGCTACGTGCCGTGTGCAAAGTTACTCGGGCAACAAGGAAAAATAAGTGAAAGCTTTATCAGTGGAGAGACGTGGAGTCACGTGTTTCACCACCTGCGTGCAGGCTTGTGATTTTATAACATTTTCCAAATTGGCCGATCAGATGTTAACTTTTGGCAGAGCGACTCACTTCGGTTCCGTCCGTGAACTTAATGTTTGAAGTTATTTTGTTGTTATTTTGTTGCTGCCAAGAAGTTGTGAAGCCAACAACAATAGACACACTTCATAATGTGTTAGGTGGTCATAGTTTATTTAGATAACATCTGCAGAGGTCTTATGTTTTAAATTAATACATATAGAAAGATATTATAATAGAAAATATTAGGGAGAATATTGATATTGTTATTAATGTGTTATGAAGCATAGGGGTAATGTTTACTCTATGCAAATGTAAATGGAAAGAATGAATGTATGTTCATGAGAGAGACTGTATGTTAGGATTATAGATCGGAGCCGGTTGAAATCCGTGACCTGACTCACAGTAACAAGGGACTTTTATTGTGAAAATACTTGACCGGAAATGACGTTTTGACCCCGAGTGACAAAACTTCTGGAAAAAGAGGAATCGCCCTCTTGTACTGGTATCGCCCGAGGGGCGGCTCGCCCCGAGGAAGAGCACGATGTGAGGCTTGACTGTTTGTTTCACACTTCCTGCCATTAAATGTCGATAACTTAATTCACGCGCGTCCGGAAGCCTGTTCTCCAGCACCTGAGCAGGGCCCAGTCTCAGACACCTTCCAGCACCTGAGCAGGGCCCAGTCTCAGAACCCCTAACAATTCACGCAGCCAGCCTCGCGTCACACGGGCCGCGACGCCACAACTTGACACGGCGCCCTCTGAGCACGCTTCGCCCGTGGTCGTCTTCCCCCCTTTCGTTCCGCTGGCCGACGGCCTCCTCGGAGGAGGAGGACTTGTAGAGAACCGTTCGGTATTAGCATTTTCCAAAGGGCAACCGAGTCAGCGCGTCAGAAAACAGGGAAAGGTCACCAGGTTTCCTGCCGCTTAAAAAACCTCCGCACTCTATCAAGTCCTCGCCTCGCGGCCACGGACCGGCTCGTGCCAAATTGAGAGATTGCCCATTTTTCCTCCCCCGTGACATTAAGAGGGTCATTTAGCACTACAGCTCCCCAAACCCTGATTGGGATCAGCAACCCCTCCCCCCCCCCAAAGCAAAACAGCAGCAGAGTGGAATAAGGTACACTGTAAAAAAAATCAATGTGGTTCAACTTAAAAACACGAGTACAATTGCTTAGACTTTCAAGTGGAGTCAGATTGGATTTACCATTTGATACAACTCATGATCGTTACTTCACTTTAGCTTTGGATCGCTCTCTAAGTTCACTTGACTGTATCGTACAACTTAGTCAACTTAGCAATGTAAGTTCAACATATATATAACTTATCATCATGTATTCTGTTCACTTTTCTACCAAAAACGTATACAACTAAGTTGTAATTGTATTAATCATAATGATAAGTTGAAGTAAATTACAGAACAACGTCATCATGACTTATTGTTCAAATCCTTTTTTACAGTGTAGCGAGATCTAAGACCCCCGGCCGGTTTGGGGGGTGACATGACTGGCACCGAACCTCTGGGGATGGAAACCAGTGTGCTGGGTTAGTAAAGGGGCTGGGAGGGGGGGGGGGGCAATCCTTCGCCAACGTCCGTCTGGCGTGGGACCCCACAGAGGCCGGCTCCGGCGTGGGAGATGTGCTCACACACGGTGGAGTCGGCTAAGCCTGCAGGGACGGAGGGGAGGAGGGGAGGAGGGGAGGAGGGGATGAGAGGGGGAGGAGGGGGAGGAGGGGAGGAGGGGAGGAGGGGGGAGGAGGAGGGGGAGGAGAGGAGGAGGGGAGGAGGAGGAGGAGGAGGAGGGAGGAGGAGGAGGAGGAGGGAGGAGGGAGGAGGAGAGAGGAGGGGAGGAGGGGAGGAGGAGGAGGGAGGAGGAGGAGGAGGAGGGGGAGGAGGAGGAGGAGGAGGAGGAGGAGGAGGAGAAGGAGGGGAGGAGGAGAGGCGGAGGCTCCGGGAGCAGCGTGAGCCGGGGCGGGGGATGAAACACGCCGATCTCCCCCCCGGGTCGACCTTGGGGGCCCGCGGTCGCCGGCGGCCCATCTGCTCGACGTGGAGGCGTGGGGGTTGCACGTTTTGTTATTTGGAGAAATCAGTTGCGAAAATCGAAGGAATTATATTTTGACGTTTGCATCTACCGCTTTAATAATGATAATGAACACTTTATTTACTTTCCTCCTGTATTTACTGCGCTCGCTTATTGTGTGGAGGCTCTGAGAGGTTTTGTTTAAGAGTTGACTTGGATTCAACTCATTGCACAGAGTAGCATCAGATAAATAGCTAAAGATAAGTATGGAAGCCCGTTTCCACCACTGTGATAAAAAAGTAAGATCCTGTAAGTCATAATTATAAGATACAATCTCATAAATATGACTTCACTATCTCATAATTATGAGATAATAATAATGAGATAGTAAGTCATAATTATGAGATAGTAAGTCATAATTATGAGATAGTAAGTCATAATTATGAGATAGTAAGTCATAATGACTTAAATGATCTTACTTTTTTATCACAGTGGCGGAAACGGGCTTCCATAGATAAGGACAATGAATGTAACTGATTTATATGAAACTATTGACAGATTTGTGTGCGCCTATCGGGATTCAGCATCACTGGAATCAAAATATGATGACACTAACTACACAGCTCTCATGTAGCAGGTCAGCTTAAACACTAAAAGGTGTTTTTCTCGGAAGTTTAACTTTCAATTGTTGCTTTTTGAAGTCATAAATATTTCATGTTAGGGAAAAATACTAAATACGTGGCACCTGTTCCAGCCAGGTGACGACGCGTGGTGCAGAGAAAAGGTGCCAACGGGGACGGTCAGGTCATCAAACGTCCGTTTGAGGTCAAACGTCCGTTTGAGGTCCATCCCCATGGACCCGACCCACGAGGCCCAACTCTGCAGCAGAAACATGAAACACATGGTTTGATCTGGTCTTGCCTGTCTTCAAAACTTGAGAGCCCTGCATCTCTCAGTCCAGCTCCCTTCACCTGCCTCTGATCCCCTCGTTAGTCCCTCATCCCTTCACCTGGTCCTCCCCCCTCCTCACCTGCAGCCCCTCCCCTCGTTAGTCCCTCATTACCTTCACCTGGTCCTCCCCCCTCCTCACCTGCAGCCCCTCCCCTCGTTAGTCCCTCATTCTCTTCACCTGGTCCTCCCCCCTCCTCACCTGCAGCCCCTCCCCTCGTTAGTCCCTCATTCCTTCACTTGCCCCTCCCCTCGTTAGTCCCCGTCTCCTGAGGTCCCCTCACTCGTCCTCTGCCAGGTTGTCTTGTGTTTTCGTGCCAAGTCCTCCAGCGTTAGTAGTGTATATTCCTGACCTCTGATTCTCTGCCCCGCCCCTTTTTGGACTTGTTTGCTTCTTAGGCCTCATGTACACATAGCCGGTATTTATATATATTAATATTTCTGCCCCTCCGGTTTCAAAAATAATGTTGTACACACAAAGTCGTTTTCAAAAGAGTTTCTGTTGATATGAACCCTCATGAATACGCCGTCCGCATCCGTCCCATAGGACGCTCATGTGACCTGAAGCATCTTTAGTCGCACACTGAGACGTTTGACCACCTAAAACTTGTTTGACCTCGTTCACACAAAAACACACAAACAGAGTTTTTAGAAATGATCGTTTTCTGTGATAAAACCTCCGTTTTTGTGTAAATGAAAGGCCACAACGCGTGAAGATATATGTGTTCTCCATCGTGTGAACGGGTCTCAGTGTGATCCCAGCCTGTTTTCAACCAAAGACGTTCATCTTTGTTACTCCTGTCTGAGTCGTGCTTTTGGGTCCACTCTAATAGCACCGTGACAATTTCGTGCTTTTGTCATCATTGAAAATATTGTATATTTTACACTAAAGATAAAAAAATAACATATTCTTTTGACAGAATAATTCAGGTGGCCTCTTTATTGAAATACCTGACCAACTATTTTAAACTGATGGTGGTTTAGATTTCGCGGGTGGGGTATTTCGCTCACAGATTGCACCTTTCTGCGTCTTCACGCGTATCTTTTTTTGTTTCTGGAAATTGTCTCTGTAAGACAACTCTGTGTATGGCTATGTTTACACATCCAAACACATTTGTTATCGCCTCCTGAAACCAACCAGCCGCCTTTGACTAATACCTTTTGTCTGCCACCACCTGGTGTCTCAGCTGTTGCCGATGTCTTCCTGTGGATGACGGCGGCCACGCGCTAACGTAAAGTGGCGTCCTCGCCGTTTCTTCGTGGATTTTATTTTCCTCAAACCAAATCTCCTGAACACAATTAAGACTCTGAATCTCGGCGCTGCTGTCTTTATTTTCCTCCTGCTCCCGCCCGGTCTGTCAGGCCGTGAACGACGTCTGATCGTGTCTCCACCTGCTCCTCTCATCGTTACCGCGTTATCGTTCGCCCGAACACTCACTCTCTCACTCTCTCTCTCTTTCTCGCTCATTGCCTCCTTTCTCTCCCCTCTCCTCTGTCTCTCATCACCTGTCCTCAACCAGTCCTCCCCTCCCCCCGCCCACTTTCCCTCCATTCTCTCCCCTTTATTCCCCTCGTCCTTCTATTTTCCTCCCGAGCGGCATGAGGCGAGCAGGTAAATAAATCACTAAGCAGCTCTGGAGGAGATAACGAGGCAACGGGGGATACCCGGCGCTCTGCAGATGTGTGCAGATGCTGCGCCTGGAGCCACATGGAAGAGGACCGTGCCACTTGATATATATATACACCAGATATCTGCTGCGCCCCTAGAAAAACATATGGACTCTAATCAGGTGCTCCGGATAAACACTTCTTTGAATGCATGAGATGTATCTGCCGGCCCGCCTGCATTCGACGGAGAAACATTTGGAGGCGCCGCCGAGGGGCCGAGGCAGGGAGTGAGAGGAATTTGCCCGCGCTGACTTTTTTTCTTCTTCTTTTTCCTTCATGCTCTGTGACTGTACAGCCCCCCCAAAAGTTGTTCATCGCCTCCACAACAGCAGTGCACAGAGAGGGGGGTTCAGAGACGTGGGAATATGCCCCGGGTGACATTTCGCTCTCGGTGATTTTACACGCAAAGCGGATACGGAGACAATCACCAACACGCAAAGGCCCAATTACATTTTCTGAAAAGACGAAGGAAGAGACAAACTCGTGACATTAGGGTAATGAAGGGAAAAGTTTGCTAATGAGGAGAGACAGAAGGAAAGAGAGAGAGAGTCTCCTTGCAGTGTGCTTTGGTGTCTGTGGGAGGAGCACAGTTCAAGAACAAGGAAAGACTCCGAGAAGACTTTTACCACGCAATTAAATCCCCGCTTTGGAAAAAATGATTATTCAAGCCCCGAGAAACAGAAAGCCGTAGCTTTGAATCATTCAGAGGAAAGTGGGGAGACGAGGTGGAGGGAGGGAAGGCTCCGTCAGAGATATCCTCTTACCCAACGACACTAACAAGAGAGCCGAGGAACACGGGGACAAACAGACGGGTTGTCCAACCACACTCCCAACGTTGGCCGAGGAGGAAGATAAATGAGCGCGGAAATATTATCACAGCACATTATACAACACACAGTTTGCTAAGATTGCATTATACTGTTATAATTAATGTTGGGGTGGGTCTTCAATATGAAAAGGATGTAATTATCGCAGAAAGATTGCCAGGGTGTGCAGCGTGTGTGTGCGCACATATAGAGCTTAGGCAGGCATAAGTGTGTGTGTGTGTGTGTGTGTGTGTGTGGGGGGGGGGGGGTTCTGACATTGAGGAGTTTTCCTCCTGCTTATTAGGCAGGTGAGTGCTACAGTGTATTAGGATTTGCTCAGCTAAATGCTTCATGGCATCTAGACAACGGCTTATTTATTAACACTTCTGCCAACCATTGGGAAAGCAAATGGAAGCTCAATTAAGGCGAATAAATTAGGATTAACGCAGAAATGCAGCGCATTTTCATTTTAATTAAATGTGTTTATTATTTATTTACAGTCGTTGTGGGGGGGGGGATCAGACGCCTCGGTGCGGCTCAAAGGGGCGTGTTGATGACACACACTGAGCACCTATACACCTTTTATTACAACATTATATGGTTGTCCTTCTTAGCTCTGTTTCACAGGAAAAGCGCCATCGGCGCCCCAAAGTCTGAACACATTTACGACGCCTGCAATGCGACAGAGGGAGTCGGATCAACACGGCGCCCCCGTTCCGTTCTTTTAAAGTTCCGCTTGGCGAGGTTTTATGAGCTCCTACACAAATCATATTCGATGAGTTGCCAGCAAGTCATTTCTTATATATTACTGCACCTCATGACATCCCCAGAAGGAGAGAGGGAGAGAAGTACGGCGAGGGCCCCACTCCGCTAAACGGCAGAGCGGCAGCGGCGGGCGACGCGCGGCCCGTCATCGGTGTCACGGCCGGCGTCCCGCCGCTCCGCTCGCTGGAATCGAACCGGCTCCGGGTGTTAAAGATGACGGCTTCTTGGAATGGAGCTGCGACGACACGGCAGAGGAAAACCAAGCGACGCCGCGAGGCAGATGCACAAACATAATCCAACGTGCTGCTGTAGCCACCCACATGCGTACAGTTGTGTCCATCTCAGCTGAATTATGTAGAATAGGTTTATTCCACATCCGTTATCAGGGCTCTCAAGTTTGGAAGACAGGCAAGTGTGAGACATATCCATCATATCCACATATCCAGAACAAAACTTTAGGATATCAGTCGTGCAATTCCAGGATGCTTTATTTTCATTGGTTGCTGGATTAAATCTGACCCAGATACAGAAGATACGTTTTTTTTCTGATTGGCTGTTGTGTAGCCCATTTCTTTTTTTCAAATAGCTAGCAAGTGAGGGGACCTCAGTAGACGGTGACTAACGAGGGAATGGGCAACAGGTGAGACAGGCGTGAGGACCAGGTGAAGGTGATGAGGGACTAACGAGGGGAGGGGCTGCAGGTGAGGAGGGGGGAGGACCAGGTGAAGGGAATGAGGGACTAACGAGGGGAGGGGCTGCAGGTGAGGAGGGGGGAGGACCAGGTGAAGGTGATGAGGGACTAACGAGGGAGGGGCTGCAGGTGAGGAGGGGGGAGTACCAGGTGAAGGTGATGAGGGACTAACGAGGGGAGGGGCGGCAGGTGAGGAGGGGGGAGGACCAGGTGAAGGTGATGAGGGACTAACGAGGGGAGGGGCTGCAGGTGAGGAGGGGGGAGGACCAGGTGAAGGGATGAGGGACTAACGAGGGGAGGGGCTGCAGGTGAGGAGGGGGGAGGACCAGGTGAAGGTGATGAGGGACTAACGAGGGGAGGGGCTGCAGGTGAGGAGGGGGGAGGACCAGGTGAAGGTGATGAGGGACTAACGAGGGGAGGGGCTGCAGGTGAGGAGGGGGGAGGACCAGGTGAAGGTGATGAGGGACTAACGAGGGGAGGGGCTGCAGGTGAGGAGGGGGGAGGACCAGGTGAAGGGATGAGGGACTAACGAGGGGAGGGGCTGCAGGTGAGGAGGGGGGAGGACCAGGTGAGTCTCGCGCTCAGTGCGTGAGGCTTGGGAGGCCTGCGTGATGGAGCTTTGTTGGAGTATTTTCTGGTATATTCCCGGATAAGTGGCCAAACATAATTGGTATGAAATCACACTGAGAGCATTTGCAGTGGTGCTCGAATAAAGTTTGATGGAAGAAAGTCAAACTTGGCAGACTTCCTCACAGCAGGATTCATTTTCATTCATTTATTGGAGCGCAGATGCAGAACAATACTTCCACAGTTGTGTAAATAGACCAGGATGCAATGCAGTCACACGATATCGGATCAAAAGGAAGAGTTCACATTTTTCACAACTTGTTTCTCCAACCACAAACTAAATGAGGAAGAGATTAAAAATAAATGTCTGGCTGAACACAGAAATCCCACCCATAAATTAGAAGTTAGAGGCTTGTGGGTGGAAAGCAGATACACTACAGGGTTTCATTAAAAACAATTCTGGACTCGAAATCAAAACCTAAATTATCGTAAAAGTAAATAACCACGAATGCATTTTACACTAGAAACGGTTTCTTTTCTCCTTTTGATGACATCATAAGGTGACGCACTACGCGCTTTACCTTTTAATCACAACAGAGCGGTGTTGGTGCACGGTTACATTAACCATGAGTGTGAGTGCTGCTGCAGCTTAACGGACACGAGGACGAGCCGCATCTCCTCAGCGCCGCAGAGAAGAGCGTCACTTTACTGAGATGACCAGAGCGGAGGCAATCATCATCACGGACAAATAGTCTGTCAATCACAGAAACACACGTAGGGGAGGAGGCCTCACGGCAAGACTCGGAAATGTGTTTTTTAAAAAGCACTTTAAATCTGTGGAAAAATCAACCCGGAGATAAGTGTTTCGCTCGGAGCCAGCGGAGGTAGGTTGGTTATTACATAATTACATCAGCGTAACCCTTTGTTGTGCATTAGCTCCCCTCCACACCTGAACCCAGTGGGAGTAAAACTGTAGCCTCAGCAGCACTTTGCTTTGAGTGGTCTAAATATGCCTCTCCATCCATTGTCTTCTCGGGGAGATGCAAGAATGACTCATTAAACCTGCATGAGGGAGCAGAAAGACAACCAACAGCTTTTTATTTCTTTTGCATTTACCTCTTTGGTCAAAAAGGTGAAAGGGTGCTTTGCAAACAACGATCTGTGGCACGTACCACACGGATGAATTATCAAACTCTCCATGGTGGAATATGCCTAAATATGAACTATTGATAAACTCTGTCAGATTGAATGTATTTTAACTCTAATCTGTCTTCTGGTCACATGACATCTATTGTTCTGTCCATCCTGGAGAGGATCCTCCTCTGTTCTCTCCTGAAGGGTTCTTCCTTTTTCCCCTGAAGGTTGTTTGGGAGTT
>CM070106.1:227500-232500 GCA_036178185.1 Liparis tanakae | reverse complement strand
GGTTCCTACTCTGGGTCTTTATCTCTTTTTCTTTTATTTTGCTTTTTTATTTAAGTGACACACCCCATCTACTCGCATTCTTCACGCCTGTGTCTATCTCCCTAATGTTTCTATTTCTTCCTCCTCCTCCTCCTCCTCCTCCTCCTCCTCCTCCTCCTCCTCCTCCTCCTCCTCCTCCTCCTCCCTTTAAATATAGCATGCGTCCACTCGTTTCTCTTTTCTTCTTTTTGATTCTGTGTCTTCCTTTGGGGGGGGATCACTCCTTCCACCCCTCCCGCTCTCTTGCAGTGTTTATTTAAGCCGTTTCACAGTCACTGCACCCTGCTCTCTCTGACTGTGTGGAACCCCCCCCCCCTCTCTCTCTCTCTCTCTCTCTCTCTCTCTCGGGCACACTTTGTGTCTCTATCTCTGAATCTCTCTACTCCTCCCAGCAACCATCCGGGCCAGATGGAACTGGGCATGTGCAGGAGGAAATGTCTCTCAATATCTCAATATCTCAGAGACATTTCATTGTTGAATAAAAAGAAGATTTTTTTAGGCAGTGCGTAATTATCAGAAGAGATTAATGCCCTCAATCGGCAACGTAATAACCTGGAGAGGACAGGGACCGTCGGATCCAGCTGATGTTGGAAAAGAGCAGCGTTAAGACACTAATCCCATTCATCCCAAGTTCTATATTCATTTTCTTGTGTTAATAATAGCTGCACAAGGACAAGGGAGCACTTCAGTGACTCCTCTTTTCAGTTTAAAAATGAGTTTGTAATGAAATTATACATATCATATCTTGAATACCGGCTGAGAGGAATAACGATGACAGGGAAACTCTCGGCTGCAGCCGGATGCTTTCATTCGCCGGTTGACACACCGCCGGGCCGCTTCTATGCTTTTAACAATATGTTGTGCTCAAAAACATACATTTAATCTGCTCCCTGCCACTCAGGTGCCGGTCAAAGTCAGCGAGCAGGCGTCATTAAAGAGGAACTCCATTTCACACTTCCAGGGCTCTCAAGCCTCACGCGTTAGCCTGAGACTCACGCATGTCGGTCTTAACTCCCGCACTCCCGCCACACATCGTATTTCTCACGCTGAAAAAGACTCTCGGCTGTTTAATGTTTTAATGTGCCGCAGCGCCAACATGAGCCGCTCTCACGGTGGAGGAATCAAGCGCTCCCGAGGTCTGCTGTGAGGTGCCGCTTATCAAAAAAATGGGCAACACAACAGCCAATCAGAAAACAGACGTATCGGTTGTGTCTGGGTAAGACTGAATCCAGCAACCAATGAAAAAAAAGCGTCCTGGAATTGCACGACTGATATCCCCTCGGGGATCCCCTCGGGGGGGGGTCCCCAAACACCGGTCCGCAGCCCAAAAAGAAATCAGTCGGAAAAATATATTATTTCGAAAAAGGACCGGATACACCGTGTGTACGTCTGAGCTGCGTTCAGGAGTCTTACACTCCCCCCCCCCCCCCCCCCTCTTTATCAGAATCTGTTTTACTGGCCAAGTAAGTTTGCACAAACAAGGAATTTGACTTGGTGAAGTGACTCTCAGTGTGCTTACACAAAATATACATTACAACACAAGATAATACTAAACTAGAAGGGGCACTCAGTGGAGCGCATACCTTCATACCACAAGATGGAGCATTGAATTATGAACATGTTGCATTCGTTGCCAATTGGATGAAAATTGACCGCGCTATAGTAAAAAGAAGATTTTGACCTTTCCATGAACTTTGACCTGATCGATCCCAAATTCTAATCAAATGGTTCCCGGATAATAACCAATCATCCCACCAAATGTCATGCGGTTCAAGAAGATGTTGACCCTTTTTATGACCTTGACCTTTGACCTTTGACATTTGACCTTTGACCCGATCAATCCCAAAATCTAATCAAATGGTTCCCGGATAATAAGCAATCATCCCACCAAATGTCATGCCATTCGGTTTAATACTGTTTTACTTATGCGAGTAACACGCACACACGCATACAAATATGCGTCGATTAAAACATGACCTTTTCAATGCGAAGGTAACAACACAAAACAGTGTAGCACAAAACAAATAGCGCAGCGGTCTAAGAAGTTTAAGAAAGTGACTTAAGAAAGTATGTAGGAGGCGTAATGGCTTATGAGGTGTTTGTCTATGCGTGTCCATAATGAGTGTGACCGAGTTATTGGAGTTAAATGCGACGTCCGTAGAGTCTATTAAAGCAATATTCCTCCATTTGAGGAAATACATCGTTGCGCTTTTCTTACCAGAAGCAGTGTGCTGCCGCTCTCACATCAGCACCGCGTTAGCTTAGCTTGTTAGCACAAAGACTAGAGCTGGGGGGCCGGCTCTGACCGAGGGGAACAACAACAACTCCAATGCTCTGTCTTTAAAAGGCAATCCAATCCAAGCCTCCCCAGCTCCAGAAAAGGACCACCGGAGCTGGAACAGATTACAATGTCGGCTCAAGGACTCTTCAGCAGGACCCCGGTCTCTCCATCCGCCTGCTGCTCGTGGAGGCGTTCGTGGACTTCCACTCGTGCTTTAGAAATGAGGCGGACACTCTTAAATGAAAGAAGCTATTCATGTTTTTCAACCATTCATTCACCCACGCACACACACACGCACACACACACACACACACACACACACACACACACGCGCTCACACATCCTGTACACAGCGTTGACAGCTCTGCTCTTCAGTGGTTCCGTGGATTGGCTGCTGTGCGCTCCTCTCTCCTCAGACTGCTCTGCAGACCTGAGTCTGGAGGAGTGTGCCGTGGATGACAGTAATGTATTCCGGCCTCGCCCCCGGGCCTCCGTGGGCCGGCCCCCCTTCCTCTTCCTCCCTCCTGGGACGTCCTTGATGTTGTAGGAGCTGAGGCCTGTTGACTACCCCCCCCCCCCCCGCCTTTTATTATGGGTTAATGCCTTCTCTCCCAAACCCCGGCCAACTCAGATCGGATAAACTGCGAGAGAGAAACCGCAATGCACACAGAGAGAGGGAGA
This sequence comes from Liparis tanakae, assembly GCA_036178185.1. NCBI lineage: Eukaryota > Metazoa > Chordata > Actinopteri > Perciformes > Liparidae > Liparis > Liparis tanakae. Next base: position 229,499 of record CM070106.1, on the reverse strand, counting down.
GAGAGAGAGAGAGAGAGAGAGAGAGAGAGAGAGAGAGAGAGAGAGAGAGAGAGAGAGAGAGAGAGAGAGAGAGAGAGGATATAGTTTGATTCTTAAAACTGAAATGGAGATTATGTGCTGTGGAGCCGAATAATGCCAAGATTACATTCCGACGCCAAAGAATTGGATTATGTGACAAAGTCCTGATTTGGATTATCGTGTTCCCATGAAATGATGGATATGTGTTACATGAACAGAGAAAACGCTCATTAATGTCACTAATGAGTTTGGGAAACTAAAATGGGGTCGGGTTCAGAAACACCCCTCCTCTACTTTCTCTATTAGCATGTTTCTTTTAACCAACACTGTAATATGTCCACTGCCCCCAGCTGCCAATCAGACGTCTCTCTTTCCTCGCCTGCTTTGTTTGGCTTTTTACGAAGCGGAGCTCACGCTCGGAAAACAGATTCTTGCGCTGTTGTTCAGGACATTTCAGGAGATCAGACATTTGACGGGAGGGAAATAAAAAGGCGACATTATAGAGACGTGCCAGAGGGTTGTCACTCGTCAGAGGCGCGCGACAAACGCATCCACAGCTTGAAGAAGATGACAACTCCAATGCAATTGAATATTTCCGTTAGCTCCTTTTTTAGTACGAGTGCACTTGTTTGTTATCTATAATGCATATTAGACTCGGACCCGACAGCTAGAGGTTGCACATGCTGCAGAGGGAGATACGAGCGATGTGACATTCTCACATGTGATAACAAGTCATTGTTGGCCCAGCAGTTTGTGGAAGTGATGGATCCATAAGAGGTGTGTGTCCAAGTGTCCATGTTAAAATAGTGTTTTGTCACACACACACACACACACACACACACACACACACACACCTCTGGCTGCTCGGTCGGGTGTGGACACGCTCAGCGAGCTGCTGAACTCGCCATCTTTTGTCTGTGGCTCTAAACGTTGCCATGGCGACCGCCCTTAACCACAGCTCGGGCATTGCTCACCGGTTCAGGGGAGCGAACTGCGTCTACCTGCTCCTCTCTTTCTGCTCTGCTGTGCGCCACACATTTAAATTCACCCATATCAGCGGAAAGTGTGTGAATGTAACATGCACGGCGGCGAGGGGCGTGTGTGTGTGTGTGGGGGGGGGGGGGGACTAAACAGAAAGCCCAGACTGAAGCAAATCCATTGCATCTTTTGTTGTCGGCCAGCCATCATGTGAGGCCTCGTCTGCTGACACCATCAGCTGCCGACGGTTTGTAGCAGGAGCGCGCACAAAGAGCCTCCCCGCGGGCGGCGGCGTGCACGCCCCCAGATGGCCGCTCCGTACGCGCCGTGGAAACAACATGTTTCCACGGCAGAGGAGCCACCGCAAGAGGGATGGAGGGGGTGATTGTCTTTTTTCTTTTGTTTGCATCCCTGTCTTTGTTCTCTGAATTAAACGATCACATCGACACAAATAAGTAACTTTACCTGGGATTACACCGAGCACACACACACGTGGCACACACACACACACGTGGCACACACACACACACACACACACACTCGTACTGGACATTACAGACGCTCCCATACCAGTTTTGACTTCCCAATACAGATTCAGATCCGTGGACTTGCCTGTTGGCCGATACCACGTACTGGTCGGATGTTGACGGGTTTAAAAACGCATCGGCTGTTTTACCCGGTGTACAATACTCTTCTTACACTTTCAGCTAGCACATGTGCTAGGTACCACTCGGGAAGGATGTGTTGTTGTTGTTGTTGTTGTTGTTGTTGTTGTTGTTGTTGTTGTTCCTGCAAAATGAGCTGATAAATGATATGATCATGTGAAAAAGAATCAGACTCACAAACTCTCTAATGCTCAATGCAGAAGTTTAGGCATTTCCAAAACTGGTATCGGTCCAACTCTATTATACAGTAATGACATGCTTACACACATACACACACACACACACACACACACACATACACACACACACACACACACACACACACACACACACACACA
>CM070106.1:222500-225000 GCA_036178185.1 Liparis tanakae | reverse complement strand
ACAGGTTCATTAAAGAAAGAAATAACATTACAGAATCTCTCCATTCTTCCTCTCCATCTGTACACTGGCAGTGAACATTCAGGGTGTAAGTGGGCAGAAGCCTCCTCCTGCTGCTCATTAATGAAAAGATGTGGAGGAAGCCGAGAATAACGCAACATGATCTGTGAATATATATTTATCTATATCTTAACGGATATGTTAAGCTTTAACAAGTTAATGTTAAGGAACATTAAGCTGATGGAAAACAATCAGCATAACGTGCAGTGAGCATATATATATATATATATATATATATATATATATATATATATATATATATATATATATATATATATATATATATATATATATATATATATATATATATATATATATACTATATATATATATATATATATATATATATATATATATATATATATATATATATATATATATATATATATATATATGTATATGTATATAAATATGTATATATACATATATATATATATATATATATATATATATATATAAACACATATATGTATGTATATATATACACATATATATGTATATATACACATATATGTATATATACATATATATGTATACATATATATATATGTATATATATACATATATATATGCATGTATAAAATAAATAAATATATATATATATATATATATATATATATATATTTATCTATTCACCAGGCATGTTCTCAAGTCTGTTCCAGCCTCATCACGTTGATTGACAGCGGCCACATTCTGTCCGACATTGAATCATCACTCCGTTGATTCAATAGCGAAGTACAGAGGGAGAATTCAATCGCACGCTGATAATTCACAGTTAATGGGAAGCAAGAAGAGCAGCGGGGAAACTTATCAGCCGCCTGATGTAATGTTTACCGGCTTTTTAATTAATTATGAAAATTAGCCGCGGCAGTCGGCACGCTGCGACGTGAAATCAGATCTCTGCGCTTATCGCAGCCTTGCAGCACTCACAGCGGCTATTTGAATGACATCTCGGGCTGAACGCACAATCCCCCACCAGCTCACACACGTGCTCCCACCAACACACCTTTTGTACGCCGAGACAAACAGCAAGCGCACACGGAGGCTTCCACAGTTCACGGACATGAATGTACGCGCCACATAAGAAACAGACACACAGAACCACTACATGCTATTCACTGGACATACAGTTCTCAGGTGGGAATACCATCAGGTGTTGCCCTTTTGATCCTTGAATGATGGCAGAGTACTCCTCATTAAACTCACCTGTCTAAATGTGAGTTTGTCTGATCTAGATTTGAAAGCTTTGATCTGGAAAAGAATAGGTGAACCAAATATGCACAGAGTAGCACAAACAAGCAATTACTCCAGTAGCTGACATGACATTCCTGTTGGTTTATTCAGAAAGCATACTTTTCTTTGTGTCTCCAATCAGCAATCAGTTGCCTCCGTGTTTAGTCTGAAAGAGCGTTCTTCTTTGTTTTCTTTGCAGAGGAAAACATTTGAAGCCTGGCCGGAATACGTGGGCCATACGTGACGGTGCAGCATCACTGATGCAGCGTCACTGTTTCACTTATAGGGTTTTATCATGAAATTGATCATTATTCATTTCCTCTGCTCGGTCTCACCACACCAGAAGGAGACGGGCAACAGGCAGAATCCAATACTCCACCTGGGAAGACAATCTGCTCGGTTCTCATCAAGAGAGAGAGAGAGATGGAGAGAGAGAAATAAGTCACACTGCCAAGTTGTATCTCTTCTTCCTCTTCTTCCTTTTCCTCCAATGAAATGTGTGTTTGGAGTAGAAGTGCAAAAGACAAACGTGGACAAGAGAGTATTGGCTTTTTTTTCCCTCCTCAAAACTTGGGCTCAAAGGAAGGAAGCCAAGGAGCCAGGAGCCAGGAGCCAGGAGCCAGGAACCAGGAGCCAGGAGCCAGGAGCTAGGAACCAGGGGCCAGGAACCAGGAGCCAGGAGCCAGGAGCCAGGAGCCAGGAGCCAGGAGCCAGGAACCAGGAGCCAGGAGCCAGGAGCCAGGAGCCAGGAGCCAGGAGCCAGGAGCTAGGAGCCAGGAGCCAGGAGCCAGGAACCAGGAGCCAGGAGCCAGGAACCAGGAGCCAGGAACCAGGAGCCAGGAGCCAGGAGCTAGGAACCAGGAGCCAGGAACCAGGAGCCAGGAGCCAGGAGCCAGGAGCCAGGAACCAGGAGCCAGGAGCCAGGAACCAGGAGCCAGGAGCCAGGAGCCAGGAGCCAGGAGCTAGGAACCAGGAGCCAGGAACCAGGAGCCAGGAGCCAGGAGCCAGGAGCCAGGAACCAGGAGCCAGGAGCCAGGAGCCAGGAGCCAGGAGCCAGGAGCTGTCCGCAGGGGAGGAGGGAGAGGTGGGATTATCTGGATTAGCCGAGGCGCAGCAGCGATAGAAGCGGGCCCTCCTGGACCGGCGGGCAGCCGATCAGGAGCTGCTGGAGGAAGAGGAAGCGTCCTCACCGCCTACCTCAGGACTTCTG
>CM070106.1:212500-220000 GCA_036178185.1 Liparis tanakae | reverse complement strand
CCTCCTTTGTTTGGTGTTGCTCACTTTTGCTCTCTCTCTCTCCCTCTCTCTCTCTCTCTCTCTCTCTCCCCCTCCCTCTCTCTCTCTCTCTCTCTCTCTCTCTCCCTCTCTCTCTCTCTCTCTCTCTCTCTCTCTCTCTCTCCCTCTCTCTCTCTCTCTCTCTCTCTCTCTCTCTCTCTCTCTCTCTCTCTCTCTTGCTCTCTCTCTCTCTCTCTCTCTGTCTCTCTCTCTCTCTCTCTCTCTCTCTGTTGACGCTGTGAGTGAGTGAGGCAGGTTGTGTGTGTGCGTGAGAGCGGCTGAAGGAGCGTGTATGTGTCTCTGTCTGTTCGTTTCTTTATAGGTACATGTATTTATTGAATGTGGTTTATTAATTCACTTTAGTTTAGTTTATTTTGTTTGGTGTTTAGTGGGTTTCTTTTCTCTGGGTGTCTTCCCCCTGCCGGTGTCTCTCCGGGGTGCTCGCGGCGTCATGATCGACGCGGTGCCGCCGCTCACCTACACGAGGAGTCACGGCATGAAGATGGCCGGTGACACCCCGTGTAGCGTGGAGGAGTTGGCCGGTGACACCCCGTGTAGCGTGGAGGAGTTGGCCCGGGCAGTCGGGAAGAAGGTCGGGTTCGGCAGCGTGAAGACCGCGGCCAAGATGAACGGCTCGGTCGTGATCTTCCTGGACCAGGTGTCCAAGGTGGACCAGGTGGTAGAGGAGGGTCTCTCGGTGGGAGATTTGTTTGTGCAGGTGTTCCCGCTGGAGCAGCCGTCGGTCCGCGTCCTCGTGTCCAACGTCCCTCTCTCTCCCTCTCTCTCCCTCTCTCTCTCCCTCTCTCTCTCTCTCTCTCCCTCGCTCCCTCTCTCTCTCTCCCTCTCTCCCTCTCTCTCTCCCTCTCTCTCTCTCCCTCGCTCCCTCTCTCTCCCTCTCTCTCCCTCTCTCTCCCTCTCTCTCTCCCTCTCTCTCTCGCTCCACCGCTCCGTTGGCTTCAGGCCCTGCTGTCCGTTCCACCTCTCACTCTGTGATGGAGGGATGGCTTGTGGAGGGAAGGTGCCGATGAAGAGGAGGAGGTCTTCAGCACTCGTCCCTCCATCCCCCTCTTTACCGCCACCGTATCATCATTCTGATTGGTCCTTCAGAACATCGGTCGGGACATTAAAGGGCCAGTTCACCCAAATTACGAACATGTTTCTCTTGCCGATGGAAGAGATTTCAGGAGTTTTGGTTTCAAGCGGTCCAGGTTTTGAGAGACGAGCATCCGAGCACTTACAATAAGTGCATTTCAACCTAGAGGACAAACTAAGAACAACAAGAATACAGAAAGTAACATTTCCTCATCATAGTCAAACTACTAAAGTACCACAATAAGAGCTATTCAAGTGCTACTAAAGTGATAATCTGTGTTTAATCCAGATATAGTCTAAAGGTGCGTTTTCAGTTTCCGGTGAAGATGTAGAGACTTCCTGCTGTCCTGGTGTCAGTGGGGAGCTGGCTCCACCAATCAGGAGCCAGGACAGCAAAACTTGCCAAGATTTCTTAAAACAAGTGAAATGCTCCAACATTAAAACGGCCTTGTAAGAAGAAATATCTTGTCAGTCAAAAAACAAGCATAGATTGCCTTAATTTGAGATATTTCTTTTGACTTCGATTGACATGTTTGCAGTGTTATAGTCGGGGCTGAACCAGGTTCCCCTGGCCCCGCCCCTTGAGGTGCTGCTATGGGCTGACAGGCGGCTGGGGGACGTTTAGGATACACTCAGCTCCTCTCCTCTCTCCTTATGGACGTTTAGGATACACTCAGCTCCTCTCCTCTCTCCTTATGGACGTTTAGGATACACTCAGCTCCTCTCCTCTCTCCTTATGGACGTTTAGGATACACTCAGCTCCTCTCCTCTCTTCTTATGGACGTTTAGGATACACTCAGCTCCTCTCCTCTCTCCTTATGGACGTTTAGGATACACTCAGCTCCTCTCCTCTCTCCTTATGGATGAATTACATCTCTGCATTGCACATTCTGACCTCTGCTTCCTCTCCGGGGGCTTTGTGACTTCACGCCTCAGCGGCTCGGTGTCTGACGCCCCTCCATGGCCCGGCTGATGCAGACAGGGATGTCGGATGTGTACCGCTTGTAAAGCCCTCCAAGGCAATATTCACAATTTGTGATATTGGGCTGTATAAAATAAACTGAATTGAATTGAAGAGTGTCAGAGCGGATATTGGAGGAGGAAAATCACATTGGTGAGAAAACATTTTGCTCCTGGAAACCAGCAGCATCTCTAAGATGCCGGGTTACGGAGGGAACTGCTGCTCTGATAGAAACACATCTTTAAAAAACTTCATATCTGCCACATAACCTGGAGAAATGAAACCAAAAATCACGCTGACCTTTTACTAACATTACCATTAATGAAATAACCATTGTTACCTGAAATCAGGTAGCGTGTGAGTTTGTGTTTATTTCTGCTGCTCCCCGTAGAACGCTTCGTTATCTCCTCACACACCTTAATGAGCCACTTCTTCAGGATCGGACCAATTAGTCTCAGTAATCTGGTCAATTTAGCCGTTTCTTCCTTCTCCTCCGGGGTTTTAAACTCCCGGAAATCTCGCTTTACGCTCTCCGATTCGACGCCTCAGCGTCGGCATGGGAGGAGAGTCGGAGGCGTTTGTGTGGGAGTCGGTGGGGGAGGTGATGGGAGGAGTGGGGGAAAGCTACCGGCCGCTCGATATCATAATGGTGCATTACGGCTCCCTCTGCGCCGCGGCCGGCTACACCCGAGGTCACCGGGAGCATCATTTAGCTGTGATGGAAGCCTCCGCGCTGCGGGCGGCGCCCCCTGCCGCAGCATTATCATTTAATTGCAGGTGTAGCCGGCCCTGAGGGTTAGCGCGGGTTACCCGTATAATGCGGGGCGGCGCGGTTATAACCACGCGTCGGCGTCACTCGTTCCGCCATTAAGGCCCGAGCCGGGCGTCGGGGTATCGATCCGATAGGCTGCACGATTATCAGAGCTTTAATGAAGATTTAAAATGTGGAACCGAGCTGACCTCGGCAGTCGGCATGGAGACGTGCGGTCCGTCGCCTTGAGCGCCCGAGCCGTGACCCCGAGCCGTGACCCCGAGCCGTGACCCCGAGCCGTGACCCCGAGCCGTGACCCCGAGCCGTGACCCCGAGCCGTGACCCCGAGCCGTGCTGAGCGATTAAAGCGACACTATGTAACTTTCCCCCTGTAGCGCCCCCTTCAGGTATTTAACGTCTGGCTCTCGAGCCATATATGGCTCTTCAGGCTCGAGAGCTCCCAGCTGATCGCGACTCGCTGCTTCTCTTCCAGCCGCAGCCCGGTGTTCTCCACACAGCATGTCACTCCGTCTCTACGAGTCGCGTAGCGGAGCAAATAAAAAGTCCCCTGTGAGGAGGACTGGACTATGAGACGCTGTCATCATGACAGACAGCAGGTTGAAGTACTTCCTGTTCCTCAACCGGAAGTACCGGGCCGGTCCCAACATCTTACATTCAGCAGTTTTCTGGCCACAGACCCAAATGGCCGTGGAGGAGGAGGAGGAGGAGGAGGAGGAGGAGGAGGAGGAGGAGGAGGAGGAGGAGCACATCAACATATTAAAAGTAATTGTAGCGGCACAATTTTTCAAGCTGTTATTTTAAGGTGGACAAGTTACATAGTGGGGCTTTAACATTTCTCTTATTCTGCCTGTTTTGTAATATAAAACCTAAAAGGGGGATAACTTTTGTGTGTCTGGCAACCCTGAGATCAGTCGACCAATGACTGTTCAGGTGGACCGTACGGGAGATACCATCTACAAAACGTGTAAGGGGTAAAAACTAGTTTGTGAAAACCCAGAGAAACACAAATATCCAACGAAGCAAAATCCCAACGTTTTTGGAATCCCTGCCGGACGCTTTGTTTTGGACGTGTCGGGGGAGGGGACGTCTGGTCAGCGTAGTCGTCACTTCAATCCGACATAATTAGATCCTCGCTATGATGAAAGCTTTTGTGGCTCTGGCGCTCTCTGATTGGTGTTAAGAGAACTTCCCCGACTCGCCTTCCCACGCCGATCGTCTCTTCGCTTTCGACCCGAACGCTTTCCGGGCGAATATGTTTCTCTCTTCTTTATCGCGCTTGTTCCTGGAGATTAAACGCGTTCCGTCGCCGAGAACAAAACAGCAAAGCGTTTAAAAGCAAAAGCTCGTTGTGCATTTTGTATCTCGGGTGGAATAAAAGTACGATAAAGATATGAAGCTCTGGTGCGATCCATCGATGGAAACAATGAGATAAAAGTGTCTGCGACACGCCGCCGTTCCTCCTGCTGCTTCAGGAGTTTGAATGACTGTTCGTCAAGGCCTCTGGGCGCCGTGACCAGTTCATTAGATACTGGGTGTTTGTCTCGGACCGAATACACTAACATCTCATCGATCGCAGCGCCTGTTTATGCCACGGCGGACTGAGCATGATCAATTCTGTCCTGGCGCTTTGATTGATCACCAATATGCTGTCGCAAGTATTGATTAGGGCTATGGTTAGAATAATACCAGCATGTTAAATGGGTTTAGAAGAAGAACAAGAACAAGAACAAGAACAAGAACAAGAACAAGAACAAGAACAAGAACAAGGTGTTGAGCCGGTCTGATTTGTTTATTGGACCCTTCCCTTCTTTTTTTTCTTCCCTTTCTGTCACAAACATTTCTCAAACTTCCTCATTTCTGCATCTCTCTGGGCGCGCCTCCTCCTCCTCCTCCTCCTCCTCCTCCTCGCCTCGCCACATTCTCTCCAATAAAACTGTGCCTTTTTCTTTTTTCTCCCCCTCCACGTCTCCTTCTTGGCCTCGGTCTCTTCCTTTTCCCACACAAACGCACACTCCTTCCTCTCTCTCCTTCCTTATTATCCCTCCTTACACAACTTTTTGACTTGTCATTTTTCCAAAGCCTCTCCCAGATCTCCTCTTTGCGTCTGTGGATTGTTTCTCTCTCTCTCTCTCTCTCTCTCCGTGCCCCTGTGCAGCCGGACTCTTCACTCCATCCATCTCTGTCTCTCTCCTGCCTCTCCCCACTCCCCTCATCCATCTCTCCTGCTACCTTATTCATATCCTCTGAGCTTTCTCTCCTCTCCTCTTCGTGGCGTGTCATGGCAACCAAGTTTCTCCTTGACCTCGTGCAGCGAAAGCACACACACACACACGCACACACACACACACACACATTGCCATGAATTACGTCAATACGTGAGTGTATGATTTCTAGTGGTATATTTTCTATTTTTTGTTACACTATGATAGATAGATAGATAGATAGATATATACTTTATTAATCCCCAAGGGGAAATTTGTTGTTAGCCACCAATAAACTAAACACGAGAATAAAATATAAATATAAGAAACAGAAACAGTGACTGTGCACAAAGTGAAATATAAAATACAAATATATATAGTAGGGCTGTCAGCGTTAACGCGTTAATCTATGCGATTAATTTGGCCGTGTTAACGCACTAAAATATTTTAACGTAATTAACGCAACTTTGTTTACTTCCGGTGTTTGATGTGTTTTCTCTCCTCTGAGTGTCAAGCCGCGGCAGTGTGTCTGACACTGTTTCCATTTTTAAAACTATGAGTTTTCCGCGAAAATACGAGCAGAAATCAGTTTAAACTCGTGGATTAATAAATCGGGTTTCCTCCTCCGCCTTCTACCTCCCGGTGTTCTGTCATTTCATGCTACTTGTAAGAACCGATACCTTGTGGTATTGCGCATGCGCCGAGTCCATTTTCCGAGTTTGTTTGCCACGCCCATGTTTTGCACCCTGTCGATGCACGTCTGATAACGGGAAAGACATCCTCAAAATCCCGATTATTTCCCTAGTTAAAAGTACATTCAGCATGTATATTGTACAGGTAGTAATAATATGTAGTAATGACATGTAGATTAATGAGTGATAAGCAGTTGCTATTTCTTTTGTGTCAACAAATTATTGTAAACATGAGTTTGTTCACATTATCATAATAAAGCACTGGTTTATTATTAGGGTATTTAGTGTTGAAGATAAACACTTTAACAGTGAAAAGTGAAACATTGAACTTTGAAAGAAAAGCACATTGTGATAGTACAATAACATCCTATCAGATAGGGGAGCATGAATCGATACACACCTATCGGTTTATGCAGCAGGTAGCAATTTTTTACAAGGCAGCAAAAAATGACAGAACACCTGCTGCTGCTCCGCTCCACAGACACACACACACACACACACACACACACACACACACACACACAGATGTGTCGGTGACGCCACGGAAATAACTCGTCACACGAAACCTTCACTGTGATTGGTCAATCCGTTTGTCTGTCAACATTTTGTGAAGAAACAACCAATGAACACTCAGTAAATCACAAGGCCCGCCCACCTCCCAGGTGAGGCTCATTAGCAGCCTGTCAGCCAGAGACAGAGAACACAGACAATGAGCCTCATGTATAGAGATGAGATTGTTCTGGAAGGTTTGAGGTAGAACACGTGGGGTTGTGTGTCATATGCAAAAGACTTTAAAAGGTGAATTATATTATATTTTTGTAAGAGTGACACATTTGAATGTGAGTCAGTTTCCAAAGCCACTGGTTCTGGTCCTGGTTCTGGTTCTGGTTCTGGTTCTGCTGTTCAGTGGTAAAGATGACAGGACCAATGTGTCTCTAATGCACCTTGTTTACTAATCTGATGTTTCACTGAAGAAACTATTTATCATCCAGGATATTAAATCCCTGGCTGGCCCTTTAAGGGGAGGAGCCTCTTTGAGACACAGCTGTGTGAAGGTGTCTTTAACAACAAATACTATCAAACAAGAGTCTAAAACACACTCTGTCTGAAGGATTACTGCTTCTTGTACAAGATCTAGTCTTTAGAAGAAACCCCCCCGATATTTGCGATTAATCGCGAATTAATTAAAATGTGCGATTAATTAGTTAATTTTTTTTAATCGATTGACAGCCCTAATATATATATATATACACACAACATATGTGCAAATACGCACATATAATACTGGTAACTAAATATAATACTGGTGACTATGCAACATCTATCTATAAGCCAAAAGTATGTGGACAATCAAACATTACACCCATTAAACAATTGATGAACATACCGCCTCTTTAATATAACTTTTAGTATCTCATCTACTGCAGGTTGTCCTGGAGCTCCTGAATATTTCTTGTTTCCAGTCTTTATGCTAAGCTAAGATACCCGCCTCCATATTTAATGTACAGGTTATCAACTCTCGGCAAACATAGCAAATTTGACTTTTTCCAAAAAAGGGAATTCATTTAATTGTGTCAGTATCTCAGCGAAGGTCACATCATCTCCCACCGTACATATTGCACAGTTCCATCACACAGCACCGACGGGTACAGCTCTGCTGCAGTACAGGAGGAAGTGAGATGATGAAGAATAAAGAGCAGTACATTCTGCGTAGAGGAGGTGGTGTGGACGGTTGGATCCATAAACGAAGGACATATAGCGTAA
>CM070106.1:140000-207500 GCA_036178185.1 Liparis tanakae | reverse complement strand
ATGCGGCGTGCGCGGGCGCTCGCTCGGTCCCGCGCACGCCGCTCGCCCGGAACCTGCAGCCGCTCAACAGCTGCGGCTGAACGCGCCGCCTCGCGCTCAAAGAGCCGATGGAGTCGCCTTGTTCCACCGAATGGGAGCAGTCGGATTCGACCGGCGGGTGAGGAATATACTTAACGTTTAAAAGACCCCTGAAGGATCTGCCCAGGTTGAAAATGAAGATAAAGCGCTCGGTCAATTCTGAAATTGATTTATGATTTATTTAACTTACCTCTCACAAAGAGCTGTTGGAAATACATGAGCCTGCGCCGCAGTGTTTGAGGCTGATTTCATTTTTATTCCTATTCCCCTCCAATAAATAGAGTGGCAGGATGCAATGCAGAAATATGGTCGGATGATATTTGTGTCGTGGCGGAGAGGAAAGAGACCCAGAGACCGGCGGCCCGACCCCTCCACCGACAGGCCGTCCCATGCCGCCTCGTGAGACGACTCTCCCTGACGCCATCGGGCGACTCGCGGCGCCGCTCCCACGCCGACGGCCCGACAAGCAGCGTCAGATCGATGCGGCTGACCGGCAATGTGCCGGGACCAAACATCTTCACGTCGGTATCACCAGAGGTGCCGGAGACGCCCCTCGGACCGGATCGATGCTCCACCGGCCGACTGCATCAGACGGCGTGTCATCACCGGCGCTGAGCGGTGGAGCGGGAGGAGTTACAGGAGAAAAAAACGGTCACTGCCTGGTCTAGAACCCAGGACCTTTTCAGGCGCCTCTACATAGCGCCTAGATGGGAAAAAAATCTCACATTGCATGAAGTTCTTTTCTCTACAAAACCATAAGGTTGTTTAAAAAAAATTAGGGGGGGGGGGGGGGCGCACGAGTGAAGCTTGCCTAGAGTGACAAGGACACCGTGAGGACAAGATGAGGACCCTGTGAGGACAAGATGAGGACAAGATGAGGACAAGATGAGGACCCTGTGAGGACAAGATGAGGACAAGATGAGGACCCCGTGAGGACAAGATGAGGACAAGATGAGGACAAGATGAGGACAAGATGAGGACCCCGTGAGGACAAGATGAGGACCCCGTGAGGACAAGATGAGGACCCTGTGAGGACAAGATGAGGACAAGATGAGGACAAGATGAGGACCCTGTGAGGACAAGATGAGGACCCTGTGAGGACAAGATGAGGACAAGATGAGGACAAGATGAGGACCCCGTGAGGACAAGATGAGGACAAGATGAGGACCCCGTGAGGACAAGATGAGGCACCCATGAGGACAAGATGAGGACCCCGTGAGGACAAGATGAGGACCCTGTGAGGACAAGATGAGGACAAGATGAGGACCCCGTGAGGACAAGATGAGGACAAGATGAGGACCCCGTGAGGACAAGATGAGGCCCCCATGAGGACAAGATGAGGACCCCGTGAGGACAAGATGAGGACAAGATGAGGACCCCGTGAGGACAAGATGAGGACCCCGTGAGGACAAGATGAGGACAAGATGAGGACCCCGTGAGGACAAGATGAGGACAAGATGAGGACACCGTGAGGACAAGATGAGGACCCCGTGAGGACAAGATGAGGCCAAGATGAGGACCCCGTGAGGACAAGATGAGGCCCCCGTGAGGACAAGATGAGGACAAGATGAGGACCCCGTGAGGACAAGATGAGGACCCCGTGAGGACAAGATGAGGACCCCGTGAGGACAAGATGAGGCCCCCGTGAGGACAAGATGAGGACAAGATGAGGACCCCGTGAGGACAAGATGAGGACCCCGTCAGGACAAGATGAGGACAAGATGAGGACCCCGTGAGGACAAGATGAGGACCCCGTGAGGACAAGATGAGGACCCCGTGAGGACAAGATGAGGACCCCGTGAGGACAAGATGAGGACCCCGTGAGGACAAGATGAGGCCCCCGTGAGGACAAGATGAGGCCCCTGTGAGGACAAGATGAGGCCCCCGTGAGGACAAGATGAGGACCCCGTGAGGACAAGATGAGGACAAGATGAGGACACCGTGAGGACAAGATGAGGACCCCGTGAGGACAAGATGAGGACAAGATGAGGACCCCGTGAGGACAAGATGAGGACCCCGTGAGGACAAGATGAGGACCCCGTGAGGACAAGATGAGGCCCCCGTGAGGACAAGATGAGGACAAGATGAGGACAAGATGAGGACCCCGTCAGGACAAGATGAGGACAAGATGAGGACCCCGTGAGGACAAGATGAGGACCCCGTGAGGACAAGATGAGGACCCCGTGAGGACAAGATGAGGACCCCGTGAGGACAAGATGAGGCCCCCGTGAGGACAAGATGAGGCCCCCGTGAGGACAAGATGAGGCCCCTGTGAGGACAAGATGAGGCCCCCGTGAGGACAAGATGAGGACCCCGTGAGGACCCCGTGAGGACAAGATGAGGACCCCGTGAGGACCCCGTGAGGACAAGATGAGGACCCTGTGAGGACAAGATGAGGACAAGATGAGGACCCCGTGAGGACAAGATGAGGACAAGATGAGGACCCCGTGAGGACAAGATGAGGCCCCCGTGAGGACAAGATGAGGACCCCGTGAGGACCCCGTGAGGACAAGATGAGGACCCCGTGAGGACAAGATGAGGACAAGATGAGGACCCCGTGAGGACAAGATGAGGACAAGATGAGGACCCCGTGAGGACAAGATGAGGACAAGATGAGGACCCCGTGAGGACCCCGTGAGGACAAGATGAGGCCCCCGTGAGGATAAGATGAGGCCCCCGTGAGGACCCTGTGAGGACAAGATGAGGCCCCCGTGAGGACAAGATGAGGCCCCCGTGAGGACAAGATGAGGACCCCGTGAGGACAAGATGAGGACCCCGTGAGGACAAGATGAGGACCCCGTGAGGACAAGATGAGGCCCCCGTGAGGACAAGATGAGGACCCCGTGAGGACGCAGTGTATCCAACATGCTCCGCTAAGCGTCCCGGATGAGAACCCCAAAGCGACTCCTTTGAGAATCTGGTTTGTCGTTTGACAAGCATGTGTGTGTGTGTGTGTGGGGGGGCTGTCTAACGACTGAAGGCGGCGGGGACGTGTAATGTTGACCGCTTGATGCAGAGCCGTGGCGTCGCTCCTAAATGAGTTGGCTGGTCCCAGAGGAAATATTCTCCGCTCAGCTGGAGTTGAGATACGATCAAATCCTCCATTTCAATTACGAGCGCGGTCCCTAAAACCCGGGAATGAAGGCCGTCGTCTCTCAGCGCTGCTGCAGATGAAATGTACGACGACTTAAGACTGAGAAAATATGTTTCGCTTTTTGCCATGACGGTATCACTTCCACTCTTTTTCTTTTTACCATCCTACACGGTTCAACAGCATTAATGTGACATTAAACACGGCTCCTTGGAACGCCAATGCATGCCCTCATTTAGCCTCGCAGACCTAATCCTCCATTACACCGGATTTATGGTGATGTCTTTATCTTAAAGGCACTAAAGCCAAAGAGCATTGAGGTTGACATTTTGACAATTCTTACTTGAATCAGGAACTGTGGATTACAAATGTATGTATCGTGTTCATGAGCATCCACTTGTGTGTGTGTGTGTGTGTGTGTGTGTGTGTGTGTGGGGGGGGGGGGGGGGCAAGGAAAGGAAAGTGTATTTCTATAGCACATTTTAACAAGGCAGTTCAAAGTGCTTCACAATAAAAGCATTAAAAGCATCAAAACACAATAATTTAAAAAAGATTTAAAAACAATTAAGAACAATCGTTAAAACATTTTAAAACAGTCAAAAAGCTAAAAATGGAATAAAAGTTGCAGCAGCGTTAAAGAGAGGACACGCAGCAGTGAGAAGTGAAACCTGAAGGTAGACGCGTGTCTGTGAGACCTCCTCCTCTCCTCCGTGATGTGATGGTTTCACACGGAGGTTCAGCTCTGAATCCATAACGACACACAGATTTAAGCGTCTTTGAGCACCTGGAAAAGCGCTATATGAATCTTTTGTATTATTATTCTTAGATCTCTGGCTTGGTTCTGGCTTTTTGACCCAGCTCTTTTCCCGGACCTCACCGAGTGGTTTAACATCGTAGTGACTCTGTATTTAAGACCCCTTGAAAAGGTGTGTGTGTGTGTGTGTGTGTGTGTGTGTGGCTGGGGGCAGCCCCTCCCCCTCTCATTTTGAGGGGAAACAACATGCCGTGTCCGAGCTCACAGAGGGGATCTTTCATATATTGTATTAAGACTTGAAGGATGCCCCCCCCCCCCCCCCCCCCTGTAATCTGCTCAGCAGTGTGCCGTTGCCTCCGGACACTTCCCACCAGGAGCTTTAATTCAATATACGGCGCTCATTTCCAGCAGAATGGCCCTGGTGGCCTCGAGGTCTGGCGTTCTCCGGCTGCCTGACAGCGTCAGTCTGAGGCGGATCACTCAGTTATATTAACTAAATTATACATTTTGTGGGATGTATTATTCAAAGATTAATTTATCACAGACAGTTTGTTGTTTCACAGACTATTAACCTGAGAACGGATTTCCATTTCTTTTGTGTATACTCTGACAGATTAGTCTTATAAATTATTTTGTGCTATTCTAAAATTCATCCTTAGAACCGGGTTCTGCGGACAGTCTAATGGAGCAATTTGGTCTCTTTGTTCCGGCAGCCGTCGTTCACGCCGCGGCGCCCGCTTCTCTCCTCGCCTGAAAGGAGGCGCCCCGCTGGGCCGACGACACGACATAAATACCTCTTCTCGCCGGAGCACTTTCCATCTCCGCGTCTGACCTTCTCCCCCCCCCCCATACCTTTCTCCCTGTGACGCCTCCTTTTTGTGTTTCCTTCTCTCCTTCCCTGCTACCTTGTGCCCCGTTTGTCTTTGTCTCTTTATGTCTCACCTCCTTTTTTTTCCTTTGTCAAATTCCCCCCGTCGCCTCTATCCTCTGGTTCTGTCTTCACACACACACACACGCACACACACACACACACACACACGCACACACACACGCACACACACACACACACACACACACACACACACACACACACACACGCACACACACACGCACACACGCACACACACACACGCACACACACACACACACACACACACACACACACACACACCGACCTCCCGTTATTCTCAATCACGCTTTCCCCTCACCGCTTTTCATTTTGCTTTAAATTATTCATTCACGCGGCCAAACTTTATAACGCTTCGGAGCTCTTTCGCAAGTATTTTTCTCATCGAATTGAGTTACAAGGTCAATCTGACCCCGATGCCCAAAATACAACGGAAGCAACCGGCCGAGCGGTTTCACGATCACGGCGTGGCGCTGCGTAGACGTTCATGAGGTGAATTCTGGGATTCGAACCCAGAACTTCCATCCCTGTCAGTTGTCATTACTCATTACATGACATGTCATGTAGCAGACGCTTTTATCCAGAGAGACTTACAATAAGTGCATTTCAACCTAGAGTACAAACTAAGAACAACAAGAATACAGAAAGTAACATTTCCTCAACATAGTCAAAAGTACCACAATAAGATATTTAAGAGCCACTGAATGATAATCTGGGTTTTAATCCAGATATAGTCGGTATCACTCCCTCCAGGAATTAGACGCCACCGTCGTTCTTTTGTTACTGATGTTTATTGGATGCCGTCACCATCCACCTTCAATCCACCGTTGAACTATACAAAATACATTTAAACATTGTTCGCGTTGACATAACATAAAAACAGTTGACAAATATAAGCAACGAAAACATGAACATAAACACAAACGTACCTCACTGGCTGCACCACACCTTGAGGGAATGGGTCACTTTACTTAGATATCCTCTTGACTAATTAAGTTATGTTCCTCTGTCATTGCCACAATCAAATGCGTCCCAGCGCAACACAGAACACACAAACAGTTCCCACCAAATACAAATAAAAAACAAACATTCAATGAGACAATGAGGAGTGAGACTTTATTCTCTTACTCCCTCATATCTTCAGGAAACAGAAGCTTTGAAGAAGTGTTTACAAGACGACATGGACAACAAGTCAAATGAGATTGTAAATATCACCGTATGTGTGCCTAAAGGGAATATACTGTGTGCGTGATCTTTTCAAGCCTCCTAGCTCTCTCCTCACGTCGGAGTCTGAAGTCGAAGCAGGAAGTGCCTCGAGCGTGTACTTTTAATAGCCAGCAGGGGGCGACTCTTGTGGTTGTAGAAGAGGCAATAACTCTACTTCTCACTTGATTTATCACCTCAGTAAATATTGCAAACATGGATTCTTGGTCTGAGTGGCTAGTGTTCACGTTTTTTCTTCAATACCACGTGATGTTCACTTGGTAAATGATGCTCCCATTCAGAGTAACATTGGCGATAAAGCAGTTTGCTTGAGGGCGTGGCCACCTTGTGATTGACAGGTTCAGAAGATTTATTAACACCTCTTCTAAAGAACAACATGGACGGCTTTCTGGCAGAGAAGAACGACGACCTGTCACTCAGCACAGATATTAAGATTTACATGAGGTAAGATATCTTTCAGAGCTTTTGTTTATAAAATACTTTCTTAAATCATACACACACACACACACACACACACACACACACACACACACGTGTCAGTCATCTTAAACAAAGACTTGGGATGAGGATTCTCCCCCTCAAATTATTTATATTAATTCAATTGTATTTATTTTAGTCATTTTCCAAGCATAAATGCCAAAAATCCCCAAGAGCTATAGCTCTCAGATGCCAGAAGTTGGGTTTTCTTTGTCTGATTGGACATGAATGTAAATGTCAAACATTAATTGTTTAAATGAGACCATAATCTGATGCTCAATCGACAAGGGATACAATTCTAGTTGCATCCCTTGGTTTTGTTCATAATGTGAAACGTCCTCTGAACACCTTTCTGTCAAAAATGAGTGCAGTACGACACATTAGTGATCATATTATGAGTGAATAATACTAGCTGGCTTATTTTCAATGATAGGTCGTCTTCCTGATAAACTGCTCCATTACTTTGCTGCAGCGGCTATTCTGTAAGTAAGGTTTCAGATGTAGCTTCACACACACACACACACACACACACACACACACACAAACATATCTAGTTCTCAGCATGGGGCTCAGATTTCTGACCGCCACAATGATTACCTCGGCAACATGTTTTGCAGAAATTGTTGATAAATCTCCCTGTGATTCACAAAACATGTGCAGTTACTACCCACCGCGCCTGGCTGCCTCCATGAGCCTCGCGTGGCTCTGCGTGAGCGTCGGGGACACACAGGACACGGCCCACGAGCTTTGGTCTCATTACAGCGATGGCTTCATATGCTGCAGACCAAAGAGGAAGTGCAGATTCAGTCTGAATGTGACCGCCACGAGACGTGCATTGTTATTATACATTGTTGTTACATAGTAGTTACACATTGTTGTTACATAGTAGTTACACATTGTTGTTACATTGTTATTACATTGTTATTGTTACATTGTAGTTACATTGTAGTTACATTGTTGTTACACATTGTTGTTGTTACATGTGGTGTTGAAGCAGCATTGAAGCTAAAAGCCTATTGGATGAATGGAGATGCGTCTTCTCCTTTTTCCAGAGTTGTGCTGCACTGCCCTCCTCAGACCAACAGGTGGAACGTGAACAGTGGCTTGTGTTCTATGCGTTTGATATATTTTTGTATTTAATGGGGGAAATTAGTTTGTGTTGTTGCATTGAAGGGATTATATATTATTATAGCTTTGATCATCAGTCTGTCATCCTAAAAGGCGACTGGACACGCTGGCAAACAAGACGTTTTCTCTGATTTAAATATTCTGGGAGCCCAAACAGCAATTTTCAGGCAAATTACTCAATAAGACATTAACCCCTAAACATCCACCACAGCGGAGGTCTCATGGATGCATCACATTATGTTGATACTGAGGATCATACTCTTCTCTCACTTAGTTTTGTATTCATTTAGACATATTAACATTATACATATAGACACAATTGGGTTTGTCAGACAATAAAATAAAAACACACAAAGGGAAAGTATATAAACATGATACGGATCCTCGTGATTCATTTATATGCTCTTTAATTCATTGTTACCTAATTATTCTATCGCCAGGCTCTTTTTTTATGGAACAAAGTCTTTCTAAGATATATTAATGCATTAAATTCATGATGTTCATAGAACAGGAGAAGCAGTCCATCAAAGTTCTTCATCATGTGTCATCAGAGGTAAGACAGGCAAAAGAAATCTCTCGACTCGGGTCGTCTCAGACCAAATGATTCACCGATAATCAGCAAATTAAAAGAAGAAAGTAGCTTGTAGATCTAACAGTAATAAAACCCAAATGTATTCCCTTACAACTGGTGTTGTGTTTATGTAACGGTGTATTGTTTGTTTGCAAGGTTAAAGAAACAGCATGGGGATAGACAACTTTATCTCATTTGTTTTCGAGAACAAAACCTAATTTACAAAGAGGTTAATCCTGTTTGGACTCAACCATCCAACCTCATGTTGTTGTTATTTTCTGCTCATTAAAACATCCGTGGAGCAATAACACACCAGTCGTTGACACCGAGTTACTCCTAAATGCGCAGGAGATGCTGCGCTGCCTCTCCCTTTATGCACGTACACGCGCAGTCATAACGACTCGTGAAACTCGTGAATCCATTAAGCTCACAGACGTTTGCCGGTAGAGGAGACCCACATTACCCACGGAGCAGGAGCTCACGCACACATTACTGCCAACATACCGAGAAACCCTCGAGTCCAGCCCCCGTGCCAGACAACAGATGCAGCATCCCTGTGCCACTGGAGGAAAAGCAACTGTGCATCATAACATCACACATCCCTGCATGGTGTCAGATCTCAGCTCATTACAGCGCGCCGCGAGGTGATATCTCCTCCACCTGATCACACATGGCAGCTTTACGGCGCGCTTTAGGCTCACGCTTCCCCCAGACCGCGGAGCTGTAATGAAGCTGTGGATGGAGGCCATGGAGCCGATGTAAACACACTGCGCTTCAGCAGGTGTGTTTACTATAAAGGGCTTTAATGATTGCAGGGTTCTTACACATTTTGACCGATGGATTTCCAGGACTCTTCCAGGTCTTTTCCAACTGCACTTTAAACCAAATGTCCAAGACCAAATCTGAAATCTCGGTATAAACATGAACAATTTAGAAAATATTGCGTATCGAGAGCGTACGCCGGCTTATAATTCGAGCGTCTTTCTTTAAAAAAACATTAATTATTTTAAACTCGCCGTAAATGAACATGTGATTATAACACATTTCCATGACTTTTCCAAAACTTTGATGATTTAAGTTTTTTCCATGACTTTCCCAGGCCTGGAAATGACCATTTTAAAATTACATGACTTTTCCAGGTTTTCCATGACCGTCCGAACCCTGTGATTGGGTCTGGCCCAGCTGGAGAAGTGGTACAGAACCATCAAGTACTGGAGGTTTCACACGCCACTGCATTGAAATCAATGCTGACTTTTGAATGAAGGGGCGGGCCTCCGTCATTAAATTCATTCATTCATAAAGGCATCAGACGGCACGTCCTGTCATTCAACCCGCACAACGTGTGTGTGTGTGTGGGGGGGGGGGGGTTGAAAACGATCCTCCCACACGTTCAGTGATTCCAACACGCGAGTCACATTTCCTAAGTGCATTTCTTCAGTTTCCTTTTATTTTACAGGTTGACAGAAACAGGAAACAGTAAAGAACAACAAGGTGGGTTTTAAGAACGTCATACTGCTCTCTGGTGGCCGTGTGTTTGCACCGCACTACATGAAGTTGGTAAAACATTTTTTCTTCATCAAAAAAAAAAAAGGGGGTCAATTTGCTAGTGCTGCCAAATAGGTGTTATAAGAGTAAAAACATGGCAAATGCCATGATGTGAATATCTTCATGTTGATGCTGCCACATGTTATAGCACAACATGGGGCCCAATGTTCGTCATTTTTCAGATTACCAAAAAAGGTACGGGGACTTGGTCCAACGCAGATGTCATGTCAGTCATTTGATTTAAAGACTAAATGCATCATCACTTTGATTGCATTGATTCTTTTAATATTCATGAGGGTGGAACAGTGCCATACCTGCACATTATAAAAACAGATTCAGACAGTTAGGCGTGAACAAAAGCAAACCTTACACACAAGGCACAAGGTCAAAGAACAATTATTCAAGGCAGTTGTCGCCTCAGTGACAGCAGAGCAGCTCAGTTTGTGGTAGTAAACAAAATAAACAGAGAGACGGTAAACAGACACGTCACCGTGGGTGAACGCGTCCATGGGCAGGACAGTGAAAACGAATGCCGTGAAGCAAACGTATTCAACCCACAAGCTGAAACATGCAATTAGCTCCAGCCTCCCTTTAAAATGGTCCAGAGCTATTTCGGGTAGTGTCGGTCATCAATCGCCTTTTTTCCTCTCCGTCTCTCCCCCAGTTTTTGTTCCATGATGCATCAATCTGCTTGGGATTTTGGTCCCAAAGCAAATAGTTAAAAGTTTCCATTTATTTCAGAAAGGGCCACACATTTAAATACTGAGCAGCTCCCTGGTACAATCAGACATCCAAAGGATTTGTTTAGTTAAAGTAGGGAAAAAAAAAAAAAACTCTTGTTCTTATGGTGGAGGATTAAAACTAGTTAATAGGCGACTCTATCTATGCGGCTTTCCATGCACATGACAAAAAGTGTTAAATGTCAATTTACAGTATCATTTAAACCAAGCAGCGACATGTCACTTAAAGCCGCACGTTGATGTTTCAGAGTCAAACTTTAATTTAGGATCCAGCTGTTCAGTCCGTCTTGTGACCCGAGCCAGGAAACACTCCGTTAAGAGTCCCTCAATGTTTGAACAAGTTTCACCCCCCACATCTTTTAACAATTGATCTAAAAAGCTGGAATATCCAAGCAGGTTCAGCAAGTCTGACAGGAGTCAAAGAGACCGTGCGATCTGTTTTTGTAGGTTTTCAGGCACACGGCGCGTCGCTGTCATCACATGAAGGCCTTTTCCTGGAGAGGTGGGTGATGGTTTTCCTTCAACGCATACACCATTCAACAACCACTGTTCATAAATGTCATAGTCCTTTTCCAAGTTCAACATAATCAGCCCAAATCACCTACCACACAAGAGTTTGGTAATCTGACAGCATGATCCCCGTTTGATGAGTTGATCTGTGGCAGGTAGGACTGATCTTCACAGGACTTGGAGCTTCTCTCCCGTTATGCCTTCTGGCAGGGAAGTGGGCGTCGGAACAGCAAAATGTGTGGCTCTGGAGGGGGGGGGGGGGAGAGAGAGAGTACATGGTATATAAAGCAGAGATTCCTTCTGGGAAGAACACGACTCTTGTGACTCACTCTTTTAAATAAATAAGGGTGGGGCTTGGTTTGAAACCCTGTCCATATGCTCGTGTTCACTAAAACCATTAAAAAGGTTTAACACGTAACCCGTTTTATCATCCCCCCCCCCCCCCCCCGCCACTGACTTAGCAGCCCTCGTTTCCTGCCTGAGAGACATGACCTCATAATCGTATCTGCCATCTTACCAGCTGAAACAAAAAGGGGGCAAACAAAATACATGAAACAGAAGCTTCACCCGAGAAGTAAAGCAAATGAGCAACATATCCATCAACAATATTGTGTCATGTCAGCTTCTGATCACACACATTTAGCCCACGACAGCTGTAAAAGTTAAGTTTCTCAGAAGTAAAATACCCTAAAATCAGCTTCATGGCACAGTAGCTAATGCAAACCCCACAACTTTATATACTTTTACTGAATGTCAACATTGTTCCAGAAACCCATTTTCACACTTGATCACAATGAAGAACTTGGAGCTGCTTCTCAACTGCAGCGTGCTCCCTGGAAACGGGACATACCTGGCTGGTGGATCATGTAATGGACCCATCCTTGGCTCTGCTGGACCCCCAGGTTCCTCCACTCGGTCTCCGACATCAGATGGGTTTTGGGTACACGCTTTGCGATGTCTTTGGGTAGCATTACGTGCCTGTAGAAAGAGGGCGGATAACAAGATGACATCAATGCTTCTGAACAAAATGACTGACGCTGACATCGTCCCCTCGTGAAACCCGCGAGAAGAGAACGTTGACACGCTGGCAAAGAACGTTTGAAGTCGGATAAACACGAGTCATACACACCTGTACTCGTATTTTTCATCGTCATATTTATCAGAGTAGTAGATCTGTTTATGAGACATGACGGAGCCCTGTTGGAAAGAGTTGGAACATTAGTCGACATTCACACAGTTACAAATAGGTCAAATGAAACACATTTAGAGGACAACGTGACAGAGTGTGGCTAACAGCGAAGCTAACGTCGTCCAAGTTAGCCGGAGAACCAGCGTTACCTTTGACAAGTTACGTAAACACCAAACTAGTTTATACTTAAGTGTGACGCAATGAACGGGGCTTCATAATTACCTTATTTGATTGTCAAAGTATCCCGATTAGAAAAAGCTAATTATTCCAGTTTTTTTACGTCCAGCAGTTGCAGGATGTTCTCCCGTCTTTGTTTCCCTCTCGAATGTTTGCTAGCCCGCTTTTCACCGTTCAAATAGAGCTCGTCCCATCCCATTGGTCAAGCCGATCGGCCAACTCTCCTGCCATTGGTCTGTTCAATATGTCGCAGGAAATTCACGTAATCGCTACACGGTCTTCTGATTGGTCGGCATCGTAGGCCAGCTTGTAACTTCCAATCTGCAATGTCAGTGGACAACACACATCCATTACATTACGTTACATTACGTTACATTACATTACATTACATGTCATTAAAACATCACACACTTTAATATCGTTGCATAACCAGAGAGCCGCATCATAATACTATCTCATCATGTGTACATTACGAATGTCTTTTTTTACTATGGTGTTATTATGAGACAACTATACTCTTATTTATAAGTATCTTCATATACGTTGACCATGTTATGTATAATAAGCAAAGAGACAGAAAGGGTGACGTAATTCAGAGCAGCTACCGTGCGTGCAGGTGAATGACCTACATGTACTAGTACATTAATCTGCCAAAATCGTTGTGTCTACACACAAAACTTAATTTCAAACATATATAAATATATGTATACATATGTCATCAAAGTTAACAGTATGAAACTGTAATGACATCACAAGGATTACAAACTAAATATAATAAGTGCATGTCACAGATGAGCTATAGCTGCAGCCCTATGGAAAATTCGGCTCACACATAAATGCATCATTATAAGACAATACTATATCATATAATTAGTAATATGCTTGTACTTCTTACTTTCACACTTACACTGGGGGATATTCTTATGGTATGTATGCAATCTACAGAAGAAAGTATCTCTGGAACCACATATTCCACTTCTCTGATTGTGTGGGTTCCTATTTCAGATATGCAAAAGTATTTAAATGTGCTTTCACCGGCTAAACACTTTACATACTGCAGTTGTAGAGAGCACGGGAGCGAGATGATAACATCAATGGCTAAAGTGGAGCAATCGGACTAGAGGGGTTGTCCACTCCGGTAAGTCCCGCAGTTCAAATATAGCTCTGCAGACGTGTCAGTGTGCGGCTGGGCTGCGTTTATATATAGATGCACACGCATGCACCTTGAGAGTTATGTTCACACATGAAGTTATATTATTTAAAACCAGGGGACTGTGCGCATCACCTGCCACTTTCACCTGCGGAAGTCAATCACGCTGAGCTGTGCGACGTGTTTTCTGACATCACACCTCTCTCTGATTGGTCCAGCCTTGGTCCAGGGGCGGGAGCTCCGCAGACCCTGCTGCAATCCCATTGGACGAAAGGGGCCTTGGCGACGTGACGCAGCTTGAAATTCCCAAAGTTCCCAAGTTCACGGCAAGAGAGGAGCGTTGTTAGCACTAAAAAACAACACGTTGTCAAAGGGTGCAAACAGCGAGCGACTGAGGCGTAAACAAGTCGGGTAAATAAAACGTCGTATCTGTGTTTAATCTGATATAACCGAGCAGGTGTGTGAAGCGAACAGCGAACAGCGGGGCCTGTGGGAAAGAGTGGGAGGGGGAATGTTTCTCATCCTTTGTTTACCACTATGTGTGAACCCCCGATTCGGTTGCTACAACAATTATAGCCCCTTCTATTGTTGTTCCCACCATGTGCTCAACAGCAGCTCGTCGCACGCAGCGTCGACGCGTGAGGATGAACCGCTGTGCGCGCGCGTCTGCGTCAATAATGCGATCGTAACTGAGATTTGACCATTTTTGGTAATTTAGAGCCTCGCAGATTGACTGCATGGAGGGTCTGAATGAATGGTGGGCTGGACATAGCAGCGGCGACGGTCGGGGGTCCCTATGTGTTGTGGCTGAAGCCTTCTTTAAAACTGCGCAGCAGTAAATTACGGATGCCAACACGCTGTTACATAACTTGTCTCAACGACATCTGGTCTTCAACCCGTGTGTGCGGGGAATCAGCTCCCAGACTCTCACGTTAATGCACACGTATGTCCTCTTAGACTACACTTGTGCATGCTCGCCACCAACATGTTACATTGTGTGTGTGTGTGTGTGTGTGTGTGTGTGTGTGTGTGTGTGTGTGTGTGTGTGTGTGTGTGTGTGTGTGTGTGTGTGTGTGTGCGTGTGTGTGTGTGTGTGAGAGTGTGTGTGTGAGTGTGTGTTTCCACGTCCATAAATAACCGTGCAGATACTCATAATGCTAATATAAAAGCGTCATCACCGACATCAACACACGCAGTCAGGACTATTGCACCCGTCTCTAAACTATTGCATCTGGATGATGTTGATTCCCACAAGGCACGTGCAGCGAAGGCATCCGGCACGGTCCGTTAAGACGCGGTGTGGAACACGTCCCAGAGCTGAGTCTGCAGCGGGCCGCTTGAGCCTGACGAGGGCGATGTCTGACAACAGCAGCAGCGCCGGCAGCACTGGCTCCTCCAGCAACGGCTGGACCCTCCTCTCCCCCGAGGTATGACTCGGGAAACTCAAACGTGAAGCTCTGAAATGCCTGACTGTAATCTGCAGGATAGCTATTTTCTTTGCTCGTGAAATGCACGTTGGTTTAATATATGGCGTGTGTACTCGCGCTCTCAAGCGTCCCACAGATGTATTTTAACTATCGTGTGCGAGCATGTGTGCGTGTGTCTGTGTTAAATACAACATGTGTATGTTGTAAAAGGCAGACGATTATTCTACCGTGCCATACATTGTACCGCCATCAAGGTTATAGGAGTATTTAGTACTTGGCACACTATAGAACAGCTTTTAAGTCATCAAGTCTTTGTATGCAGAACTTGGTTTCCCTAATTTAGTTTGTCTGTTTAAAATGTATTTGTAATTTAACTGTTTAAAATAATATATATATATTTGTAATTTGAATATATACTTTCAAATGTAATATTGGTTTCTTACTATTCCACTTGTTTTGCTTTGACTCTCTTTGGAGCACTTTGTCAACATTGTTTTTAAAGGTGCTTTATAAATAAAGTTATTATTATTATTATTATTATTATTATTATTATTGTTGTTGTATGTTGCTGTGTGCGGGCTGCTGTAAATGTCACGGGCAGCACTATAGGTGTCTACTGTAAGTTGTGTATGTATGTTTGTGAGTAAGCTACTGGCTGACCTAATAAAGTA
This sequence comes from Liparis tanakae, assembly GCA_036178185.1. Lineage (NCBI taxonomy): Eukaryota > Metazoa > Chordata > Actinopteri > Perciformes > Liparidae > Liparis > Liparis tanakae. Next base: position 191,861 of record CM070106.1, on the reverse strand, counting down.
TCATCTATCTTAATGTGGTCGTCTGGCTCCACAGGAGGCTGCTGTGGAGAATGTCGGGCCAGTAGATGACGGCACTGAGAGCCTGGGCGACGTCCCCAGTCTCTCTGAGGATGTGACAGGTACGGACGAGTCCAGATCTCGGGCTGCTGGCTTGAGTTGTAACATAAATCAACAATTAAGGCTGACAAAGGTTGCTTTCAAACCTACTCTTTGGTTTGTTATTTTGGAGTTGACATTGTGGGAATGTTGTTTCAGGAGCTGCTGCGAGCGACATTCCAGTGGAAACCGTCCTGTCTGAAGAAGGCCATCAGGTTGGTACACAATACACCCGTCAAGGCATTAAGTAGACCGTTAAACAACGTCAAGAAAAACACCGCATATTTACATTGTTATAGCCAGATATTGGTAATGTTTTATGGTGTTGTTTCTTTTGCTTCATGTTTTGTTGTTTTGCTTCATGTTTTTTGCTTGCAGCATGAATGTACAGACAGTGTGAGAGTATTCAATTCCAGCGTAAGTGCTTTTCATACAACCTAACTTATCAATGAGCTCCTTCTATAAGTAACACTTTGCAGCCATGTTGAAGAACCAGCCGGGGGAAACGTGTCACATGAGCCCCAGTAGAACGGGAGGGGTCTTGAATGCCTCTCAATATCATGTGGGAAGTAGAGACCTGTTCCCTGAAAAGATCCCTCTGGGTAACAAAGGAGGTCATTAAACAAATGAGAAGTACTGGAGACGATACAGACTGAGGAAAATGGATGCGCAAAAAAACTAAATTATAGCACTTATTAAAAAATAACATAGGGATTCCCCAAAGAAGATGACATCAAAATGAGGGAACTCATTGTCCTTGCTGCCTTTTATTCCTAGGTGTGTCAAGAGACCTCTCCAGACTCCGGGGAGGGTCCCGTCCCGCCTAGTCCAACCAGGATGAGTCCCCTCCCGGCCGACCTCACCGATCGGCTAGACCTGGACCTGGAGAGTCAGCCTCCGGTCATCCATGACATCGTAACCAGCTCCCCGAGTGACAATGAGCACCTGGGAGCCACGCCCTTCGTCACCAACATGGATTCGGGGGCGCTGCTCGATGTGGCTGCCGCTGATCTCCTGACGGCCGAGCCTGAGGAGTGCTGCTCCGCCCCTCCTCCGGCCGAGACCCACCCCGCCGCAGAACGAGTACTGGACGCGTCTGCCGACTTTGGGCCGAGTTCTGTGTTTGCTGCTGAACCTGAGGGCGACGTCGCCATAGAGACCCTAACAGCCACTGCTCCTCCCTCTTGTGTGGATGCTGTTGATGATGAGAGCGCCGGGCCACCGAGCCGAGTTCCAGAGAGCCCGGGGGCCGAGAGCCCCATCAATGATAGTCCTGCACCAGAGACTGTTGGTCCAGTAGAGGCGGAGGAAAAGGAGGAGGAGGAGGAGGTGGAGGAAGAGGTGGTGGAGGAGGTGGTGGAGGAGGTGGAGAAGGAGGAGATGGAGCTGCCCGAGACAGTGACCCAGTATGAGAGAGAACAGGAAGAAGGAGAAGAAGACGACGAAGGAGAAGAAGGGGGAGGTATGGGATGCACCTACAGGAATATGTATGATGATCTGTGCATGAGAAACAGGCAGTGAAACTGAGATAATTGAGAGGGAGTCCGTCAGTATTCAGTATCAGCTCACAGAAATACCTCAAATGAAACAATGAGATACAGAAAAACCACTGATCTCCAGCCAAAGACAGGTTGGGAACCACTTCTCTAATAGAACACACGGTACATCCTCACATAGTTTCTCTCTCTCTCTCTCTCTCTCTATATATATATATATATATATATATATTTACAGGGTTTGTACGCTCATGGAAAACCTGGAAAAGTCATGGAATTTTAAAAAGGTAATTTCCAGACCTGGAAAAGTTATGGAAAAAACTTAAATCGCAAAAGTTTTGGAAAAGTCATGGAAATTTGTTATGATCACATTTGTTATGATCACATTTGTAATGATCACATTTGTTATGATCACATTTGTAATGATCACATTTGTTATGATCACATTTGTAATGATCACATTTGATATGATCACATTTGTTATGATCACATTTGTTATGATCACATTTGTTATGATCACATTTGTTATGATCACATGCGTACTCCCAAGTCCAAACAGATGGATTTGCACATAAAGGATAATAATATTTTTTATAAGTGTTTCTAAGATTTAACATGGATAGTAATGTTTATTATTTTAATCAAACTATTGTCTCTCATTCATTTGTTTCATTTTAGGTATATTGTATGCTTTGTAATTGTCACTGTTTGTATACTACATTTTCAAAAAGTTTTCATATACACACCGATATTTCAGTTTGGTCATAGAAATTTGGTTTAAAGTCATGGAAAAGTCCTGGAAATCCATCGGTCAACATGTGTACGAACCCTATATTTATTTATATATGAGAACCATTTTGGAGAAGATTTGGCTCACATGTGTCTTATCTGTGAGGCGAGCATCTGGAAGATGCTTCTTCATCACTGTGACGAGGAGGCGTGAACCCCGCTGAGAAAAGGAAGAACCCCCGTGCGTGAAATCCCCGCCGTTGTAGTTTGGAGACAAGTCGTCCATCTCCGCGAGCAGCACCGACTTCTCCGCCTCTGCCGCTCACGCCGCTCACGCCGCTCACGCCGCTCCGCGCTGCCTGAGCGGCGTGAGCGGCCTGGGCGTGGCGGCGGCTGAGCGGCGTGAGCGGCGTGAGCGGCCTGAGCGGCGTGAGCGGCGTGAGCGGCGTGAGCGGCGTGAGCGGCCTGAGCGGCCTGAGCGGCGTGAGCGGCGTGAGCGGCCTGAGCGGCGTGAGCGGCCTGAGCGGCGTGGCGGCGTGGCGGCCTGGCGGCCTGGCGGCGTGGCGGCGGCTGGCGGCGTGGCGGCGTGGCGGCCTGAGCGGCCTGGCGGCGTGGCGGCGTGGCGGCCTGGCGGCGTGGCGGCGTGGCGGCGTGAGCGGCCTGGCGGTGGCGCGGCCTGGCGGCGCGCCTGGCGGCCTGGCGGCGTGGCGGCGTGGCGGCCTGGCGTGTGGCGGCCTGGCGGCCTGGCGGCGTGGCGGCGTGGCGCAAGCGGCCTGAGCGGCGTGGCGGCGTGAGCGGCTGAGCGGCCGTGGCGGCGTGGCGGCCTGGCGGCCTGGCGGCTGAGCGGCGTGAGCGGCCTGGCGGCGTGGCGGCGTGAGCTGGCGGCCTGGCGGCCTGGCGGCCTGAGCGGCGTGGCGGCCTGGAGCGGCCTGGCGGCCTGGCGGCGTGGCGGCGTGGCGGCGTGAGCGGCCTGGCGGCCTGGCGGCGTGGCGGCCTGGCGGCGTGGCGGCGTGGCGGCCTGAGCGGCGTGGCGGCGTGGCGGGCGTGGCGGCGTGGCGCCTGGCGGCCTGAGCGGCGTGGCGGCGTGGCGGCCAAGCGGCTGGCGTGGCGGCCTGGCGGCGTGGCGGCGTGGCGCTGGCGGCCTGGCGGCGTGAGCGGCGTGCTGGCGGCCTGAGCGGCGTGGCGGCGTGGCGGCCCTGGCGCGGCCTGGCGGCTGAGCGGCTGGCGTGGCGGCCTGGCGGCCTGGCGGCGTGAGCGGCCGTGGCGGCCTGAGCGGCCTGGCGGCTGAGCGCCTGAGCGGCCTGAGCGGCCTGGCGTGGCCTGGCGGCCTGAGCGGCCCTGAGCGGCCTGAGCGGCCTGAGCGGCCTGAGCGGCCTGAGCGGCCTGAGCGGCCTGAGCGGCCTGAGCGGCCTGAGCGGCCTGAGCGGCCTGAGCGGCCTGAGCGGCCTGAGCGGCCTGAGCGGCCTGAGCGGCCTGAGCGGCCTGAGCGGCCTGAGCGGCGCGGTTCACGTGTTCACTCGTGTTTCCGTATTTTCTCGTGAGTCCGCCCAGGAGATAATTCCAGGAATTTGGGTTCTGACATTTTTGTAGCCCCAGATGTTGAGATGATTTGTGGGAGTGACTCCGCTCCCCATCGTAATCCTTTTGTTTGCACTTGGGCTCCGTGCCATCCTCTTTCTCAAGAATTCAAAACGGCCCTCTGATGAGTCGCCGTCACTGATGTCGTTTGTTTTCCGCTCATTTCCTCTCGCTCCTCTAGAATCGTCCAGCACGTTTGAGTTGGGCGAAACACGCAGCTTTGATGATGGACTGAGGAGGAGGCCGAGGCCAAGAACGTCTGATGAGGAAGACGACGAAGAGGAAGTGGAGTTCAAGCTGGCAGAGAGAACGGAGGAGAAGCCATGGTTCTCCTTGAACAAATGCATCGTGGGCTCTCTGATGCTGCTCTTCTTAGGTTCCCTCTTCCTCTCAGGTGAGTTCCTCTAGCTCATCGCTGAGCCTGCTGGCCCGCTTCTGCTTTTCATATTCCGATGCACTAGCAGCCTCGACCTTTGCTCACAGTTAGCGTCATTAGCGTCATTAGCGCTCAGATTTACATCACGCTTATGACATCTATTACCTAATCGGCTCCTTTTTTATCTAAAGAAATGTGCATCTGTTTGCAACATCAGAGGTTTATTGTAAATATTGTCAATAAAGGCTGGCAGAATCAATAACTTCTTTTAAATCACTTCTTAAAACCCACTTTTATAGAACTGCTTTTAAGTGACGTCGTCCTTTTATGTTTTTATTCTAATTGCCTATTTGTTTGGTTTTAGTTGTATTCAATGCTTTTATGGTATGGTCTTTTTAGTTTGCCACCATTTAAGTTGTGTTTGTGCTTTGTTTATCTGTAGAGCACTTTGTAAACCTTATTTTTAAAAGTGCTATATAAATAAAGTTCTTCTTATTATTATTATAATAAATTACATTATTACACATTTGCTAATGTGTTATTATATACGCATTGCATAAGCACGTTAACTGTCAGCTGACTGCAGTAGACGATGTCTGTTTCTAGATCTTGTCGACGAGGCTGTAGAGGTCAACAGGTTTCCTCTCTGGCCTGCGTGATGCTAGGTCCGGTACTCAGACTAGCCGGCTAACGCTCAGTAGCTTGTCCAAGCGCTTATCCGGCCTGACACTTGGTGCCGAGGCAGCAGAAGAGGGACGATACTGTCCAATAACACTCGTCACCACGGCCTTGAAGGATCGCTGGGTGGTCGGTTGAGGAAACTTGCTTGGTTCGGCTAAATATCTCACGCCGCTTAAAAAGAAATAATGTTTTGAAACGTTCCTGTTTACAGTTGGTGCCTGAGCTCATGACTAGGGTGACCAGACGTCCTCTTTTCCCCGGACACGTCCTCTTTTTGAGACAATAAAAAAGCGTCCGGCAGGGTTTCCAAAAACGTTGGTATTTTGCTTCGTTGGATATTTGTGTTTCTCTGGGTTTTCACAAACTAGTTTTTACCCCTTACACGTTTTGTAGATGGTATCTCCCGTACGGTCCACCTGAACAGTCATTGGTCGACTGATCTCAGGGTTGCCAGATACACAAAAGTTATCCCCCTTTTAGGCTGTATATCACAAAACAGGCAGAAGAAGAGATGTTAATCCCTTTCCTGTCTCAGGGGGGCATCATGAAGGAGTTATGCCGAAGTGTCCTCTTTTTCACAAACTCAAATCTGGTCACCCTTTATGATAAAGTGCACTTCACAACATAAGCGTCTGTGTCAGTTGTAGAGCAGCTCGTCAGCTGCGTGTCAATAACAGTTCCTGTTGTACGACTTGTGTGAAACCGGTTGTTTTCTCACCTGACAGGTGACTTTGACGACTCTGAACTCAGTGATGGAGAACAACACCAGGTCTGTTCCTGCCGCCTCTCACTCAACTCAATCTCTGTGTTTAGTGTTTACACTCCAGTTGTGAAGAACCTGTAGACAACAACGTCCAAATATGTGTTTGATTGATTCGGCAATGATTTCCGATCCAGGACGGGCTCAGCAGTGATCCGCAGGGTATGAAAGAGCTATTGGATAAATTGACACTGGAAAACCAGCAGATCACTCAACTAGAGACTCAACTACAGGTCAGAATACCAGTTACACGGACGTGAACGATGTCATTTGACCCTTTCGTGATGTTTTAATGCACTGCAATATACACACAGTAGGTTTTCTACAAACAGTAGGGATTGTTGTCCCGAGATCTGTCTCTGCGTTGGGAACCGTCACCATTTCTCTTTACGCCTCAGTCTCAGAAAGAAGAACTGGACTCGGCGCTGGAGGCCGTCGCAGCCAGCGGCGATGAAAAGGGAGAAGCGGATCTGCACAAAGAGAACGTGAGGCTGAGGGAGGAGCTGTTGTCTCTGCCCGAGCTGAAGAAAGAGCTGGAGGGCCTGAGGTCCAGGGTGACCGAACTCAGCCAGCTCTCAGGTAGGAAGAGACAAACATCAAGTGAACTAGAAGGGGCACTCGCTAGAGCGCATACCCTCACATACCACAAGATGGAGCATTGAATTATGAACATTTTGGCATTAGTTGCATGCCAATTGGATAGAAATTGACCGTGCTATGGTAAAAAGAAGATGTTGACCTTGTCATGACCTTGACCTTAACCTTTGACCTGATCGATCCCAAAATCTAATCAAATGGTCCCCAGATAATAACCAACCATCCCACCAAATGTCATGCGATTTGGTTTAATACTTTTTTACTTATGCGAATAACACGCATACAAATACTTTTCATATTGAAATCTGTGCTGTTGCAATTAGATTATTTAGTTATGAATTGAAATGGCAACGCACAGTAGGTTATAGACATTATCTCTAACGTAACTAACGAGCAAACCCATTATAACTTTGATATCTTGAATCCTTCACAGCCGACCAGGGAAAGCCCCCTGCTCCCTCAAGCCCTCAGCCGGGGGGCAAAGAGGGTCAGAGTGACGAGGAAGCGAGTAAAGGAGGAAGGCTGAAGGAAGAACTCCAGAGGCAGAAAGTTCTTCTGGAGGAGAGCAAGAAGAGACTGCAAGGGATGAGGAAAGATGGAGGCGAGAGGAAACGCGTAAGAAACAGTCTGGAGGAGATCCAGAAGAAGCTTTCTGAACAAGTGGACAGGTGGAGTACGAAGAAGCCTCAGGAGGCCAAATGGAAAGGGAACAAGGGCAAAAACAACGAGCGGGAACACTGGAAGAAAGACGTGAAGAAGGAGTGGAAGCACAGCAAAGAGGGGGAAGAGAAGAAAGGGAAGGAGTGGAGCGCTCACAAAGAGACGTGGAGGAAACACCAGGACGAGTGGGAGAAGAAGAAGGACGAGCGCCGGATGGACCGAGAGGAGAGGAGGAAGGAGAAACCGGGTAAGAGCTCCCACGACCAGCACCAGCACCAGCACCAGCACCAGCACCAGCACCGCCACCACGACGACTACTGGAGGGACCAGGAGCAGAAGCTGAGCCGCCGCATGGGCGCCCGGCCGGGCTGCGGCTCGGCGGAGGCCTGCGCCGCCAGGGAGGGGCTCTACCCGGTGGAGCTGCCCGAGTTCGAGGAGCTGCTGGAGGGCTACCTGAGCAAGCTGGAGGGGTCGTCGGCGGAGAGCAAAGAGCGGCTCAGGAAGCTGACGGCCGCGTTCTTCGAGGACGGCGGCTTCGTCCACGACCGGGTTCGCTTCGGCGACTTCGTGGAGGACGTGGCGGACGTCCTCGAGGACATGGCGGACGCTCTGGAGGAGGGGGGCGGCCGAGAGGACGCCGACGCCCTGGAGGCGGAGATGGAGGAGTTTGAACGGGAAGCCCTGTGGAAGTTCGCGGCCACGGTTTAAATAGCCATCGAGGGACAAGGGGGTGAAATAAAGCGCTAGGAAACAGCACGACTGGTGTTTTGATGACATTTCTTGCCTACACGTCGGAGACGTCGTCGTAGTAGCTTCTGGCAGAGCGGCCGTGCCTCTCGTACACGTCCCTCCGAGTCTTAAATTACAAGCCAGACTCGTACTTGCAGGGTTCGTACGCTCATGGAAAACCTGGCAAAGTCATGGAATTTTAAAATGCTCATTTCCAGGCCTGGAAAAGTCATGGAGAAAACTTAAATCATCAAAGTTTAGGGAAAGTCATGGAAATGTGTTATAATCACATGTTCACTTACACTGAGTTTGAAATAATTAATATGTTTTTTAAAGAAAAACACTCAAAATATAAGCCGGCCTACACTCTCAATACGCACAATGTTCTAAATTGTTTATGTTTTTACCGAGATTTCAGTTTGGTCATGGAAATTTGGTTTTAAGTCCTGGAAAAGTCCTGGAAATCCAGTGGTGAACATGTGTAAGAACCCTGTACTTGTCCTTTTTTCCTCCGTCAGGCCACGCCTCCTCGTGCCAGGTCCTCCTAATGCGCGCTGCGGTTTCTTCCTCTGCTGTTTAGTGTTTTCTCCAGACGTAGCGCATGTAACGTCCCACACACACACACACACACACACACACACACACACACTAGAACCCTAAGGAGGTGCTGCGTGTGCGTCATCTCGTATGTGAGTGTCGGGGTTACATTTGACTGAACTCACCCGAGCAGGTTCGGAGACGGACGCTCCGCCTGCGGCCCGATCCCACAGGATGGGATCCCGTTGCTCAGATAAAAGAAGCCCATCAGGTCGGACCGGTTCTCTGTAGATTCGGGCAGACGCACAGAGCGCGGGTTGAGAGCCCTGAGCGTTTGGCATCGAGACGTGACAGACGTCTCCCCCCAGCCCCCAACTGTCGGGCTGACGGCGTTCGTGTTGAACAGCCATGGGAGCTGTGTTGGGAAACGGCAGAGCGGCTTCAAGAAGTCAAGCTATAGGTGAAAAGGGGCTGGGAGCTACATCTGATAAGCCTCGTTACCACTTTTCAAAACAAAGACCCTTAGTTAGTCGTGATGTCGCCATGGGGCCCTGCAGGGTTCTTACGGTCATGCAAAACCTGGAAAAGTCATGGAATTTTAAAATGGTCATTTCCAGGCCTGGAAAAGTTTGGGAAAAGTCATGGAAATGTGTTGTATTCACTTGTTCATTCACGCCGAGTTTGAAATAATTCATATGTTTTAGAAAGAAAGACTCTAAATATGAGCCGGCGTACGCTCTCATACTGGCGGCGAAATCGTCTTTTTTTCCCGCGGTGCAAGTGAACGCACCATAACTGGAAAGTTCGCTGTCCGTAGCTCGGGAAGCAAATGTTTATTCTTTAAATAAAATATTGTCTCTTATTCATTTGTTTCATTAAATGTATACTGTATGCTTTGGAATTCACATTGTTTAAATACTAAATGTTCTCACTGTTTCATGTATAAACCGAGATTTCAGTTTGGTTATGGACATTTTGTTTAAAGTCATGGAAAAGTCATGGAAAAGTCAGCAAAGTCATGGAAAAGTCATGGAAATCCATCGGTCAACATGTGTAAGAACCCTGCCCTGTGACGCAGGAGCTGCTCACACTGGGATTATTCCTTCACGAGACTTCGACCCAGGCCGTGCGCGTTGCCAGTGGAGATGGACAGGTTTCAGCTTGATATCCTCAATTTTAATTTGCCAGCTATTGCTTATGTGCCTTTATTATTATTCTGAACATCTTTAAGACCCACAATTTCATTTGCTTCTGCGGGATAAAGAAGAAAACAAGTTTACACAGCTCGCAATGTGAGCGTTGTTTAGGACGGGCTGAATGTCACATGGTTTACACATGAAGGTGTTTCTGCAGAGGAACGCTTTCACTTTAAACTTTGTTTACACCAACGCTGCTGGAAGAAGACTCCATTAAAACAGACAAATCATTAAACAAATCACTTTCAAGAATGTTTAATCGATATTTGAGTATTTTTGTCTTTTGTGGGATGACTTACTTAATGCCCGCTGGCTCAGATGTGCATGTAATTGATCTTTGGACAAATGTATTAAAAACATGCATTCAACCATCATCAGGTATGTCCTCTTAAGGAAGCCAGTGCTAAGTTCAATACATGTTTCACCATTACATGTGTGTATTTTGTCTTTATTGAAATGCTTCGGTTGATTCATTACATCACAGAATTCATTCACTGCTTCAGAATGGGATGCACTGTCCCTTAGTCAGATGTACAATGACACCGACGTGTGACTCACCGTCTGACAGGAAATGGAAGTGTTGGCATGACGGACGTCTGCTATGATGCCGGACTAAAATATTTACATCTAGATTAAATCATCTCTCTGAGCCTGTGTGTGATACGAACCAGCCGGTGGGTCACTGACCTGACACGCTGGGGAACGAGAAGGTGAGCAATGATCAAGAACCATCAGCCACCGGGGGGGGGGGAGAGAGAGAGAGAGAGAGAGAGAGAGAGAGAGAGAGAGAGAGAGAGAGAGAGAGAGAGAGAGAGAGAGAGAGTCATTCATGGAATTCTACAAGTCGCCATACAAGCGCTTCCGTCTGCTTTTCATCGCCTTGATGTCTTCGTCAAGGTGCAACCTGCAGTTCCAAAGAAAAGATGCATTCAAACACCGCATGCTAAAACCTCAGTGATACATTACATTACGTGTCATTTTGCAGACGCTTTTATGCAAAGAGACGTAGAATATGTGCATTCAACCACAAGTACAAACTCAGAACAACAAGAATCATAAAGCCAAACTACAAAAATACCATAATAAGTGACATTAAAGTGGCACTGAAGTGTTAACCTGTCTTTATTCAATTCAATATGTTGGAAAAGATGTGTTTTTAGTGTTCCCGTGAAGATTAGGAGACTCTCTGCTGTCCTGATGTCAGCGAGGAGCTCGTTCCACCACTGAGGAGCCGGCACAGCCAACATCGTCCTTTAAATCACATCAAATCAAAGTTCCATTTATTTATTTATTCCCACACACGTTGGCTCCTGTAATGGTAAAGAGTTCCACGTGAAACCGCCGTCTGTGGTCCTGAATGCCGTCTTATTGGAGCGGTGTTGTGTATAAACTAATAACTGCTGAGGCGTGCATGAATCAGCCGTGAGGGAAACGGCCTGACAGATCCTGGCCAACAGAGCGGAGAGCTTTTGTGCCATCATCAGTACAAATGTGCCCTTCACAGGACGGAGTGGTCAGCCTTCTTCGTGTGTGTGTGTGTGTGTGTGTGTGTGTGTGTGTGTGTGTGTGCAGATTTGAGTGGAAATCAGGCAGAGATAAGGCCAGCCTGCTGGATGGGGGAGACGAGGGCAGGTTGCGTGTTTTCCGCTGATGTGTGCATCAGGGAACGGAGATGAAGCGTATAAATCCAGAGAGGTGATGGTCAGAGTGGGACAAGGCTCTTGGCACCAGCTGAAACACGTAACCCAGCATCTCGACTCAAACGGTGAGGGACCAGCGCCACTGGTTTTGAACACAATCGGACTCGCACCTCTTTGTGAAAGGTGTTCGTTGAGGCTTTGGTTTCTCTCTTTGCTCTTCAGGCCTCAGCACAGACCGTCATGGAAGCTGCCATCTGCACCATCGTCACCCAGTTCAAGACCCACGCTGGGAAAGACGGGTCCTCCAGCACCCTGAGCAAAGATGAGTTCCAGAACCTGGTGACCTCCCAGCTGCCCAACTATGTCAAGGTAAATCTAAAGAGTTCTACAGAGACACTTTGCCAGCTGATTTATGTTGTTATATCAAAGAGACTTTATGATGCACTGCTCTGTTATTCACACACATTGCTGTGGTTATATTGATAGACACGAGACGGCTCATCCTTAGTCTTACAGATTATCTTCTCTTAAGAATCAACATCATCATGTAACATGTAGCATGTATTCTCTCTGTGATTCGGAGCCATGTTTCTACGCTGTGTGTCACTGCATGGCATGTCATCATGAGGCCTCATGCTGCACCACACACAACAAGACAGGTCAATCTACCAGTTATCTGTTCCCATTACATATTAAATGTAATATAAAACGCCAATTTCCCATCTCAAATCAACATGACATGATGTGCAGGAATGTATAACCATGGCTTGGAAGTTGTCTGGGAAAAATAATGTAATCAGATTCCAGCTGCTGGAAGGGAAGAGAGCAAATACCATATTTAGTGAGCTGTAACTACCAAACCTTTAATAGTTTGACTTGACACATCACTTACATGATTAACCTAAAATCACATTAGTCACAAATGCATCTGAGCGTCATGTTCAACCGGTTGAGTACAGGTTGTATGTGTGGTCCACATATACACATATACAGTACACACATACTCAAACACAATCACACACACGTTCATCATCGGGGAACGAGGTGAGGCTGTAGATGAGTCGTGGCTCTTAAATGTCTCTTATTGTGGTACTTTAGTAGTTTGACTATGTTGAGGAAATGTTACTTTCTGTATTCTTGTTGTTCTTAGTTTGTCCTCTAGGCTGAAATGCACTTATTGTAAGTCTCTCTGGATAAAAGCGTCTGCTACATGACATGTGATGTGATGAGTTAGTACTCATCCACTTGCTACTGCTCAGCCATTAGGTGGCAGGACAGTCCTAGCAGAGCAGGCCGCGTGGCGGTGCAGCTCAGGGGGATGTCATTGTGATCAGGGTCTCCTCCTCTCTGTGATCGCCCGCAGAACGCCAGCGATCCGGGCGCCATCGAGCAGCTCATGGGCTCGCTGGATGAAAACAACGACGGGGAGCTGAATTTCTCCGAGTTCTGGCAGCTGATGGGAAAGCTGGCGAGCCAACAGGGCGGCTTCGGCCAGTAGAGGGGCAGCCCGCCTCCGTCGGTCAAGTGTGGGCTTCGAGCAACGCCAATCCAACCCCATTAAAACTGTCAAACTGTCCAAATCAAAAGGATTCGAATGCTTTCATCGCCCCACCGGCGCCACGTGTGTAACTCTTCCACTCCGTCAATGCCGCGGGAACTTTGAATTAAAGGCTTCATTGTGTTGTATCCTCCTCCAGCGACACTGTCTCCTGTCAGTCATTCACCGTGGATGATGTGCAGGCACCCACATTTGAGCAGGAGGGAGTGTATTACAGCTTTTATTTAGGGGGCCTGTAATCCTATACGCGTTACCGCCACCACAAATACTCCATACAGACCATATCTTGTTCCATAGAGCTTCATAAGCCGGCACAAAGAGGCCTGTCCAAGCATCAAGGTTTGCACTGTCTGTCCCTGAGGCCTCAGTGCACCGTGTAATGGGGATGTGTGGACCAAGTACACCCCATTATGTTTGGAGCGATGTAGTTTCCTTTGCATTGTTGGTTTAGCTATTCATTATTGGTGTTAGAGAGTCAGTTTGTATTTATTCTGATGTCCAGGTGGAGTTACGTGCGCTGGCCTGCCACCCAGCAGTTTAATAGCCTGCACGGCCGCTTTTTGATTCTGTAAATGAGTAACGGTGCTCCTTGCTCATTTTAAAAACGCAGATCCTCTGACAGATTAGACAACGTGACCTTTGTATCCACATTACAAACACTCAGGTGCCAGTGTGGGAGGAGCATGATGAATGAGTCAGCCGCTTTAAAATTAGAGGTTTGTGTGGGGAAGTCATGTAAGTGGGCAGCCAAGAGCTTCCCCAGATACCTGCAGCGTGGATCTCACAGAAAGCAGCACCAGTAGTGAGACTTCATTTCAATTTGTTTTTAAATGTAAACACTTGAAGGCCCTCTTAAGAATCTGGCAAGACTGCCTTATACCTCTTGCAGCGCTTTGGCCACCCACTGACTTTGGTGTTTTCCACCAAAGATTATTTTACACTCTGCTTTCTCAAAACGTGTCATTTGGGAAAAGCTCAGCTCTCCAACAAAATTAACCAAATTAGTTGAAGCTGTTTCTTCTCGTTGAAAACTGGGATTTGGTTAATGTTGCTTATTTTGTTGGTGCAAAGTGCATTTTGCATTTATGTCACTTAAAAACGTACACACACAAGCATCTTCCCTAAACTGTATGATACAGTCGTGTAGGCTATGGACGCTGTGGACGTGTTTCTCTGCGTCTTCATTTAATAAGTGAATACTTTGGAAAGCCACCGAGCCTTCCAGATGAAGTAATCCCTCCCGCCCGTCTCCTCGTCCCGGCTGATGAAGCCTCAACGCCTGCGAATCACACGTGACGTGAACCGGCTGGCCCGTGAGCCCAAGATAATGCCAATAAAAACAAAGTAGAAGTGTGTTGATACACTTTCACTCCCTTTCTTTCTGCGCGTTAGAGCCGCGCGCTCGTCCACGTTCACGTCTCCATCTAACACTCTTCCAGGTACACGCCCTTTAACTTGTCAGGGGGAAAAGTTTTAGGGAAAGGAAAAAAAAGGAAAAAAAGAGCCTAAATCACGGAAGAGATTCGGCTGTCCTACTAGTTTGGCAAGTTCTCTGAGCTCAAAGAGGCGTAGAAAGGCGGAGAAGAGAGCAGAAACTCCTATTTGCGCACATTTATACACTTCAGTTGTCCCGCAGACGGTATACGGTGAGTTGAATGCGTCTTCCTGGATTACTTTAAGCTTCCTCGGCGTGGAAACGTTGTGCACCAGCGTTGTGTTTGTTCATCGTTTTTTTTGGGTTGCCACGTTTCGATACTCTTGCGTGAGCCATTCCCATGGAAGTTAGCCGCGGAGTGACTGCAGGACGCAGCCGTCTCCCGGCTCACGTTGCATGTGTGTAAAGTTTATGGAGACAGTTGCTGTTTTTTCCGCTTCTCTGGGCGGTTTTATTGGCGGTGTTTGATGGCCAACTGCTCTCTGTCTGTCTGTCGGAAGGATATGTGATATGGAGGTGTAGCTCAGTTGTCAGGTTGCCGATCAATTGCAAACAGCCTATGAAACATTTAACTGACTTGAGGTGACTAGAGTATTGAGCTTACGTGGTATATCCAGTGGGCATCCGGGTCGCGCGTAAGAGCGCAATTGTGCGCAAAATGTTTGCACTCAATATGCTTTATAAAAGAGACCCTGCGAGAGGGACGCTCGTCTTGCCGGGTGGGGTTTTGTGTCGCTGTGTGTAGTTAGTGATAACTTTATTTTAAAATATTTAAAAGTGCTCTTCGTGTTGGTGGTGGTGAGGCTATAACTTTATATTATTGCGCAACGTTCGGCTTTCAAGCCACAACCTCATGTTCCTCTGTTAATATTTGATGCCACACACGAGCAGTAGTATTGTCATGACTCTGCGCACATACCGTATCACATTCGCCCATTTGGAAACGCAATACTCCATCTCCTTTGGGCTCTGGAGGGAAACGGGAAACCTCTGCTTGTAGGCCTCTTTCATTATTTGATTTGGGGCCTTTTTTAAGACACCAAAAAACTGGGATTGGTTTCCCTCTGATCCGTATGGATGACGCAATTCATTCGTCGAAATTAGCGCACGTGTGAGGACACCACCTCGATAGTGGTTACTAATGAACGTGAGAATGGACAGAAACGTCAATCTAAGAATAGAATAAATGCCTTTTTCTGGGTATTTCAGGACAGGACGCACCTTGTGCACTCTGGCTGAGGAGGGCGTGTCACCTGTGCAGGAGGAAGTCTCCTAAAGTGCCTCCAAAAAATAAGGGCTGCGTGTGCAACATCACCAAAAACGCTGCATGTTGTTTTTTAAAGTGTAAAATCAACACCTTTTTTGAATCACTATTTTTCAATGAGGGCTGTTTTGACAATCCGATATGCTGCGCTTACTCTAATTCATTCAAACTTGTGGTTGTATTGTGAACGGAGCAAAACCGTTGGAGATCATCAGGTCAAAGGGTGCGTTTGAGCTTTTTATGGCCCTATATATCTACAGTGTCGGAGCTATAATGAGACAAACGGGCACAAGCATGTATGCTTGTAGTGGAGAAATAGTTTGTCCGGAGGGTTCCATACCACTTGAGTGATTGAGTTATGAGTCTCAGCTGACACACAAGCAAATACTACCTCCAGATCCGGAGAGCGTTGGTCTCGCTAGAGTAAACCGTTGTTTGCTCTGCAGCAACTCCTGAAGCTGAAAGACTAGAAGTCGCCTGGAACACACTCGCTCACTGCTCTGGGGCAAACTAGCTCGAAGTTGGCCTGTAAATTCCTGTCTAAGTGATCTCCGCAGACGGGGATGAATGGAATCCTGGCAGCGCCGTGTCCCCTCGCGCCATTTCTTTGTAACACTTTGAGCGCGAGTTACCTGTCGACGTCTACGGTTATTTGTGCGTCTTTCTTAAAGAATAATTGTGCCGGGATTTGCTGCTGGTGTGTAAAAAAAGTCAGACGGGTTTGCGTGTATTCGTGGTCAACGGCGTGAAGGCTGTAGAAAAAGAAAGGGCGGCGGGCAATGGAAGAGAGGCAGAGAGAGAGCAAACCGGGACCAGGTAATCCCTCAGGTAATCTGAAGCCCAGTCCCCTCGGTAGCGTCAGTAGATCCGATGACCTCAAAGATCAGAACGTCCATTGTGCGTCTGGTCTCTGATCAGACTCCCTCTCACCCTCCCACTTGTCCCTCCCTCATTGCAACTGTGGACTCCACACCTGAAACGAAAAGGCCCCGCAGGGACACGGAAACATCCGCCACTTCATTTTCCACTGCATGTTTCTATCACTTCAATGTGTTTGGAATCAGACTGTCATGGACCCCCCCCCCCCCACGCCACAGCAGCAACACGTTTAATCACTTATGTTATGATCTATCTATCTATGTGTGTGTTTGTCTCGTCTGTCTGACGCCATTGTTTTTGACCTCTTCCTTTCCCCAGAGAGAGGAGTGATGGAGCCTGCTATTCAGACCATGGTGAAGGTCTTCATGAAGTCGACCAAGGGGAAGGACGGTCTAGGACAGTCTCAGTTCCAGAGCCTTGTCAAGAGCCAACTCTCCAACATCCTTTCGGTTAGGAAACCTTCACTGAACCTTTTCTGAATTATCACTATATATTGCATAATGTAAAAACGTCACCGAAATCCACACCGCTTAGTCTTGCATTAGAGCAGGCGAGTTGGAACCTGTTCAGACTTTCAACACCAGCATCGTGACCAATTGGTGGTGTAACATACAGCAAGTGATCCCATATCAGGGGTGTCAGACTCATTTTCACCATGGGCCACATCATGGCTGCCTCTTAAAGGGCCGGTAGTAACTAAATAAACTACCCCTGAATATATTGTTAATTAATTCTCTTTGCATTGGCTATTGCTTATTTGAGTGTAGAAATAGTGTATATAATAGTATATATTTTATATTTATAAAAAGTATTTTTATTATATATAATATTATATATAATAAAATTGTGTATATATATATATATAAAAATTGTATATTGAAAAATATCCCTAATATTATAACACGCATCCATTTCATTTGAAACCTTCAAAATAAAAGCACAGGACATTTCTCTTACATTTCTTTAAGAAAAGGGGACCGCATGTCTTTCAAGCCGTCAGGGTTCACATAGAATGAGGTGACGGGCCTTGTGTTTAACACCTGTGACCCGTATGATGGAATGACATTCCTCAGCATTCTGATGTAGATAGAGGGTCATTCTAGAGTTCCTAACCATCATGCTTGATGAATTTCCTATTGTTGTGTGTGTGATTGCCTAATGTCCAGGACACGGACAGCAAGGAGGCGGTCAAAGACATGCGCCAGGGACTGGATGCCAACCAAGACGGCAAGGTGGGATTTGAGGAGTACCTGAAGCTGGTCGGCTACCTGGCGGTGTCGCTCAGCGAGCAGCGCGGCCTCGCCAAAGAGGAGTCTGCCAAAAATGCTGAGTCCGAACCGGTGGTTGCCGCCACGGTTCCGGACGCCGCCGCTCCGGCCAAAGAGGAGAAGGAGGAGGAGGAGGAGGAGGAGGAGGAGAAGCCCGAAGCCACCGCAGAGGCGAAGGAGGAAGCCACGCCAGAAGCCAGCACAGAGGCGAAGGAGGAAGCCACACCAGAGGCCAATAATGACGTAAAAGTAGAAGCAGTCGCTGAAGCAAAGGTGGAAGAAAATGGAGGAGTAACGGTAGGAATAAAGTCAGAGGGGGAGACGCAGCCCGAGGCAGCGAAGGATGAAGAAGAGGAGAATAAAGCGATGGTGGTGTTAGACACGGAGGTGGCAGCGGCGGGCGTGGCCGAGGTGGTGAAAGAAGATGTGGTGATAGCGCCAGCGGAAATAGGAAAGCTGGAGGAAGCTGGAGAGAAGGTGGATGAAGAGGTGGAGAAGAAGATGGAGGAGGGCACCTCCTAGGGGACTGTCCAGTCATTCACCAGAAAAAAGAAAATCGCACTACTCGCTTGCATTCAACACTAAACAAAACTCGGCATTAATGCCAAAATAAGTTGGTATGCCACTAAGGAATGTTCAAATTCATACGACCTTGAAATACAAAATATTGCCAGACGTTGAAAGCCAGTTGCATTCCCCGTACATGATATATATATATATATATATATATATATATATATATATATATATATATATATATATATATATATATATATATATATATATATAACAGTATAATCATTGCTTTGCACCACTACTTACCACTACGCTCATGAAGCATATGCATCCCACTATCCAGCACATTTACCTCATTATGATACTAGACTATGATGGCAAGCAGATGTGCACAATCATATGCATGCCATGTCCCTGTGAAAAGCTTACTGCAAAATCGGATTTACCTGCAGCGACCGAAGTGTCTCTGCAGGTATTAATAAGTTTAATTACCGTCCTCTTCCTTTATCCTAATCTGGCTATCATCTTTAACTCCTCTACACTACTTACTAATCGTAACACGTCCTGCAAAGCACTAATGGCGTCGAGGAATAGTTTGACATTTGGGAAATTTGATCACGCTTTCTTGCCAGGAGTTGGTGAGAAGAGCGACGCCCCGTTCTACTCGTGCAGGATGAAGCCAGATGGCTAACTTTAGCTGTAATGTCTGATTCCAACGGCTAACTCTCTGCAAGAGACCTACTCCTTTCCCAGAATGTTGAACTATTATTATAATGTATGCAGGAAAATCACAAATAACACATTTTGTTATACATTCTTTCATCTTTTAACTCTCATTGCTATGGAGCTGATTTGGCATGACAATAAACAAATTGTTTTGCTAAAGATTTGCATTACTTCAAGCTAATATAATTGTGTACTCTGTCGATGCCCCACCTTCCTAGGGTACTCTATAGTCTCTCTGTCTGTTTCTTTCATTTCTGTAACTCCCAGAGAGGTACTGGTGTAGGCCCTTCAGGACGTCCCCTACGGGACTGGAAGATAACGTGAGGCCCTATAGGCTAAATAATTAAGGCTCAAGGATGGAAAGCACACCAAAGAACGTCTTCAGTCGAACGGAGCCCAGAATAGTTCCTGGGAGGGGACTGGTCACCAGAGGAGGTGTTCATGCAACCTAATCCACCTGGATTAGAGCTGGCAGAAATGACACGGCAAACATCAAGAAGTAAAAAAACAAAAGAAGCCTGGTGTCACCTGTTGGCACTTTTGATCTTATGTGCTTTACAATACAAGTTGTGCATCTTAATTTGTTGCATGTCTTTCAACGCATATGGCATTTCAGTGGTTATTGATCCATAAATGTGCTGGATGGTACGTCATCTGCAGCGGCTCCTGGCAGAGCTGGACGGGAGTTTTAAGACCAGTTGTTGAGTTGTGTTTGTTTGTTTGTCGGTTACGCCCTCATCAGTGAAAGACCCTCCTTGACCTGCAACTGGATCCTGGAGTCGAGCATTGGGGAACCACTGGATTAGGCATTTGAGGTTGTAACACACCCTGACAAACAATTACAGGACAGTAATCCTCCAGTGCTTCCGCCCATCACAGCTGGTGCTTTAACAAAAGAAAAACCGAAGAATGCTGAGCCAGCTATATGAATCCAAGCGGTGGGATCTTTTTACAACTACTACGATGTTGCATGCTATCAGAAACGTATTTGCTAGTATTTACATTGTATTGCAATCATTGTGGCCAAATATTTAAAGTTGGACATGGCCTCCTTTTATATGTCACTTTTTAACCTAACTCTTTCCTATTTGGACCACTATGGAGATCACTTGAAGATGTACTGCTTTGTCATATATATGCAATTTGTTAATTACAATTTAATGATTTGTTAGTTGTCTCCTCGTAAATAATGCAGCCATGAGAAAAAGGCTCGCGTTGCAGGCCCTCTGTGTTATACGTACCTGGCCAGCCGGGTCGTGCTGAAGGCGCGCACATGTTGGGCACCCCCCCAAATGTGGACTGTATGCACTGTAACAGCACCTGGCGCCTCAAACCGCTCTGCAGAGAAATGGGCAAAACAAATAAACCTGAGTCATGTGGTCACCCTGCCTCCCTGCGACACTCCCATTGTAAATACGCTCTCTTTTACACTCACTCAGCCTTTGTACTCGCAGTGCACGGTGCTGTCTGCATGCTCTATTACTAACACACCTGAACATGTTGGGCTTTATAGTTTATATTATGATTTCCACCTATATTCTTCTTATATCACAACGTTTTCTAAACACGGTACTTCCTGTGAATAACTGAGACGTATCGCACACTCGCGTTAGCTGCAGCCGGTTCCCGGTTCAACGTGTACTTTGGCCTCGGGCACTTAGCCACACGTGTTGAGAGGTCTTCGCTCTCAACCAATCGTGAGAAAAATGATGTCAGATAAATAAATACAAAGAAACTGGATGGAGAAAAATTCACTTTATCTGTATTTTTCTTTTAAAGAAGCAGATTTAGTGTGAACAGACCTGGAATAAACATCTGGAAATGAATCTACAGCAGCTAACGCTTAGTTTTGTAATCTTTTTGGCAGATGGATGGAGTGAACTGTGAGAGCTTTCTTACTCGCGAGAGATTAAACTGCCCCATAGTGTGAACCCCGCCCAGCCTTGAAAGCCAGATTAAAAACATGCTAGAACGAAACGTATCAGATCGGTGGTGGCAGGGAGTGTTTGCAGACCGATCTTCATTGACACACAATAAGGCCCATTCATCCGCTGACAAGTAAAGATAAAGGCCGGAGTTCAGAACCCTCCCAGCGGATATAAGAAGTGTACATACAAGTATATGAATGTGCTTTGTGACAAAACGTCTGAGATAATGGGGCCATTCCCAGGGCATTGTGCAGGCGCTCATCATCGGCCATTGATGCTCTCCGTTTATTTGCTGCCAAGTACTAGAGTGTGTGTGTGTGTGTGTGTGTGTGTGTGTGTGTGTGTGTGTGTGTGTGTGTGTGTGTGTGTGTGTGTGTTTAGCAGCTGGACTCATTTCAGTCCGCTGCCATGCAGTAAATTCAACTTCATACGCAATGCTGTAACGTTTTCGCTAATTCTATGTAATATGTTTAATGGCTAATTTTTAATAAAACTGTGACAGTAACTTTAATAATAGTGCGTGGCCTGCTTTCAAGAATCCAGTTATGTTGAGAGAGAGAGAGAGAGAAGAATAGAGAATAGAATAGAAATATACTTTATTAATCACCAAGGGGAAATTTGTAGACACACTAGCACCAATAAACTAAACACAATAAAATATAAATATAAGAAAAAACGTGACTGTGCATAAAGTATACAAAGTGGAATATAAAAAATAAAAAATGATATATATATAGACAGTTATAGAGATGTGCAGGTGTGTGCAGCATTGGAAATACACAAGGGCAAAACTGCCTCTATGAACTATAATGCTGCCCCTGATATCACGAGGAGAGGGGCAACACATGCCCCATAGTTCTGATAATGTCATAGTGTTTTATTTGTGTTCTTTGTTGTGCGTGTCCTATCTGTAGGTAGGTACACACAAAAAATCAATAAATAGAATTTTTTATTGTAAAAAAAAGAAATAAGTTATAATTGTTAATAGTTGTTTAAAATGCAATAACTAACATACAAATAAATACAATTTAATTCAATTCAGTTTATTCGTAGAGCCCAGTTTCACAAATTACAAATGTGTCTCGGAGTGCTTTACAGTCTGTACACAGAGACATCCTGACCCAAAACCTCACATCGGACCAGGAACAACTCCCAAATAACCTTCAGGGGGGAAAAGGAAGAAACCTTCAGGAGAGAACAGAGGAGGAACCTCTCCAGGATGGACAGAACAATAGATGTCATGTGACCAGAAGGACAGATGATTGAATATGATTGTCTGATTTATGTTTTCTGTTTGTTCTTTGGTTAAAATAAACAAAGTTTTTCACTTTGAATGACTACTGCCTAATAGTCTTATTATTGCAATTTTTAGGACAAGTGCTCATATACTGTAAGCCTAAATAAGTATTTAAATTATTTTTGAACAAAGGTTAAATGTTATTTCACAACTTTTCACGACTTTTTAAATGCCCCTGGATTTCATTCAATGGGCATTTTGCCCCCCTAAAAAATAGGTAAATGTCCTTCCCTGGGTCTGTGTGTGTGTGTGTGTGTGTGTGTGTGTGTGTGTGTGTGTGTGTGTGTGTGTGTGTGTGTGTGTGTGATGGAGAGAAAGCACCTGCAAAGAAATAGAGAGAGAGAAAAAGAGGGAGGATCGAGAAAGAGAAGTAAGTAAGAGGGTTTGGGGGGGCGAGTAGGGCGGGGGGAGGGGGAGGGGGGATGGCCAGGTGATATTTAAGACAGGCGAACTCTCTCCCCATCTATCTCTGCCTTGGCTCTGTCCCCTGCACCTCTTCACAGACAAAGACAAAGGAGGCCCTCCATCCGCACTCAGGTGAGACGCGCCGCTCAGGGATCTCTTCCTTCTCCTTTCTCCTCTGCCGCTACTTGACGTTCAATTTAAAAGTGCATTTAACGCCTTTTATCGGCCGTGCGACTGCAGCCGATAGCTGGGGATTCAAAAAGCTTCGGGGCAGAGAGACGCTGGGCCGTGGCGCCCAGCGGAGGACCACCGGACTCTTTTCAGAAGTTATTTCTTTTGATGTGCAAGTTTGAAGACGAGCACGACGGGGCATTACTATGCGTCGAGAAAGTGATCGATTTTGAGGCAAAGCAGTGTTGGGAAAAAAATGAAATGACAATATACCGACATTGATGTAGAATTGCATATGTAAAATGTATGAATAACAACTAGAAACAAGGCGTAGCAAACCATTGGCATGTTGTACTTTTTATAACCAAACGTTCAACTGTGGCTCCATCATTAAGTTGACATATTCATTATAACCATACACTATGTTGTGTTACTGAGAGCATTTCCGTCTCCATGGTTTCCAATTGCCTCCTGCCAGTGAGTGACAGAGGACCCCTATAGATTTTCCGGTTAGCCAGCTTTGGTGTCCGCTCGTCTTTTGTCTCCTCCGACTAAACTCCGACAAAGCCGCGCGGCATAAAGAGGACGTCGGCATCCCAGTTCATAAAACACGCAGCGATGGACGGATCGCTGGTCTCCGTCAGCCGCGTGGTTATGGACTAGCCTCGAAACGATGAAGACGACTTCTATTTTCTATTAAGCCGTGTCCCTCGACTTTAAAGTCGAGCGAGCGTGGAGGTGAGCAGCAGCCAGGTGGCTGGCCCTGGTGGTACCCGGCCCGCTTGGTGTTTCAATGTGAGCACCGGACGAGTTTCGGGTTTCCATCTTTAACGATGAGGCTTGTTACGCAACCGGCAGGCGGAGAGCTGAAGCCACTTTTCGACGATACCACAGAGCTAATTGTTACACGCGTGACCTATTCAGCTCAACCCGGGGGGTGGACTTTCTCCACAGCACAAACGTTCTTCAAAGCATCTTCCAGGTGACACGAGGAGTGCGTTCCTTGTTTTCTTCTTATTCTTATAACACATTGAGATAGAAAAGCTTCACTTTCTGACTGTGTTTTGCATCATTGACAGTGTGTCTGTGTCTGTGTGTGTGTGTGTGTGTGTGTGCAGTCTCTCCACAAGTCCAGCACAAGAAGCTCCAAGATGCCGGACACAATGTGTGTAAGATTGTTTCGAAAAGCTTTCCCAAAGCCGTCCTCCGTCTTTCCATCCAACCCCTCTGCAATGTAAAAAACCCAGTAAGGTCACGCACACACTGTGACCGCACTATTTCAAAAATTCGGGTCAGTAATATTCTCTGCTCTCCACGCAGAGCGTTATTTAACCCATTGTGTAGAAATGGGGGGAAACACACCTTCCTTCACTTCCATCCACCTGCCTGTCCTGCTCTCTCTCTGACTCAGAGGCGGCTTCGGCCTTGACTGCCATGTGACCGCACATGCAGCCCTGGCTGGAGCGGGCATTTTGCGGCGGACTCTGACCTTTTGACCCCGATACCTTCCGCAGTATGTCCAAGGAGCCGAGTTCCAACCTGGAGAGCGCCATGCAGATGCTCATAAAGACCTTCCACAAGTACTCCGGGAAGGAGGGCGACAAGTTCACGCTGAGCAGGGGCGAACTCAAGGAGCTGCTCCTGGAGGAGCTGGGGACTTACTTGGGGGTAAGAGAAGGAGTGTGTGTTTCTGTGTGTGTGTGTGTGTGTGTGTGTGTGTGTGTGTGATGAGGCAACACCAGCACACTAATGCAGTCGGCAAATATGTGACACACAAGCGGAGGTATCCGCTCACATAGTCAGACACACAGGTTCAGACAGGCTTGTGCAGTGATGTTTGCACACACACACACACACACACACACACACACACATAGCACATGACACATTCTTAAGTCTCTCTCTCTTTGTTCCCCCTCGGTCAGGGCTCCTCCAAAGATAATGAAGCCGTGGAGAAGGTGATGAACGACCTGGACGCCAACAACGACGGGGAGGTGGACTTCACCGAGTTCATCATCCTGATGGGCGCGCTCACTGTCGCCTGCAACGACTTCTTCCTGGATTGCAAAACAGATGAGAAGCCAGATGAAAGCAAAGGCGAGTCGGCGCCAAAGTAAAAAAAAATTAATCTGCGCAAGAGCGGAATGGGGGGCGGGGGGGGAGATGGAAAGAGGGTGAAGGGGAAAAGGTGGGGTGTAGAAGGAGGAGGAGGAGGAGGAGGAGGAGGAGGAGGGGAAATAACTGAGAGGGGAAAGAGGACGGAGGCTTGTGTCTTGTGCAATCTGTAACCGTGACGACGAGGCGGGAGGGCAGCGGTCCGCTGAGGGTTTGTGGGTGCACAGTAATCGGGGAAGTCAGCAGGAGATATTTGTCTCCTCTCCAACTGTTTTGCAGAAAGCATATCTAGTCACACTCCAAGCAGTGAGAGGCTTTACATACAGAGCTGGGTATATATTCAACTTCTTTCCATTTAAATGTTTTACAGCATGTTCTGAATTAGGCAGCGGACAGAAAGGGAAGTCAGAGTTTTGCAGAAGGCCCATCGGGATGTTTGAGCACCTCCTGCACATGAATAATTTGTGAACATGTATTGAGTTGCAAGTTATCATAGTAGTGTATGTACTCAGCGTTGAACAATATGATGTATCCCCTTTCTTGTGCATATTTTGTAATCCTTTTTGGGAATAACCAATGCATTCTTCAAAATATTAAACATGGCATTTATCCAACTATCCATGGCTGTGTCTTTGGTTTTGCATACCTGCGAGTCCCTCATGCTGCACCAGGGTTCATCGTCATGACGGCCAGGAATTGCTGCACCTGGAAATCAAGTTGAATGGCGCAGTGTCTCTCTCTGTGTGTCTGTTTGTGTGTGTGTGTGTGTGTGTGTGTGTGTGTGTGTGTGTGTGTGTGTGTGTGTGTGTGTGTGTGAGCGTGTGTATGTGTGTGTGTGCGTGTCTGTTTGTGTGCGTGTGTGTGTGTGTGTGTGTCTGTTTGTGTGTGTGTGTGTGTGTGTGAGCGTGTGTATGTGTGTGTGTGTGAGCGTGTGTATGTGTGTGTGTGTGTGTGTGTGTGTGTGTGTGTGTGTGTGTGTGTGTATTGGGGATTCCCACAGAGTAAACTGCTCCAGCTCACACATCCTGCCAACAATATCCTGCAAGTCTTGTTCCACTAGATATAAACTGACCCAGATGTTTTGCATGGAAAACCTCTTCAAAAGAGGGAGAGAGACAGAGGGAGTGGAGGAAGATAGAGAGACGGAGAGAGAGAGGGAGAAAGAGAGAAAGACAGAGGGAGTGGAGGAAACGAGAGAGAGAGAGAGAGAGAGAAAGGGAGAAAGAGAGAAAGAGAGAAAGACAGAGGGAGTGGAGGACATGAGAGAGAGAGAGAGGGGGGAGAGAGAGAGGGAGGGAGAAAGAGAGAAAGACAGAGGGAGTGGAGGACACGAGAGAGAGAGGGAGAAAGAGAGAAAGACAGAGGGAGTGGAGGACACAAGAGAGAGAGAGGGAGAAAGAGAGAAAGACAGACAGAGGGAGTGGCGGACACGAGAGAGAGAGAGGGAGAAAGAGAGAAAGAAAGACAGAGGGAGTGGAGGACATGAGAGAGAGAGAGAGAGAGAGAGCGACAGAGGGAGTGGAGGAAGATAGAGAGAGACAAAGGGAGTGCAGGAAGAGAGAGAGAGAGATCAAGAGAGGGGGTGTGAGGGAAGGTCAAGAGTGTTTGTGAATGAAGGAAGGAGTGCATCGGCTGGGAGTGAATCCATTTCACGGAGTGCATTACTCAAGTATGTAACCTGGAAGGCCGTTGGTTTAATCACAGTGGAATGTTCAAGTTGTGTGTCTCACACACACACACACACACACACACACACACACATGGTAAATCAACACTCCGTCTTCCACCTCGCTGGCGTTCACAGTTTGAAGGGGAGTGCTGAGCGGCTGAATCACAGATCCTCTCCGGAGGGCTTTCTACACAAGTCTGGGTGTAATTGTGCTCGAACAGGGAGGAGCCTCCTCCTCTTCTTCCTCTTCTTCCTCTTCTTCCCTCCAGCGGTAATGAGAAACTGATTCCAGGTCAGCCAGCCGGCGTCCGTGGGCGGGGTTCACCCTATCTGCTTTCATTCCTGTGTTCTCTCAGGCGTCATCTGATTGGGCTGTTTGAATATTTGAGCTGGAGGTGCTCGGCCTGCAGATAGGTTAAGAATTCAAAACACAACGTGCGTCCATGACTGTCAACCCTGCTGTAGCCCGAAGGGAAACAAACAACCCGTTCACGGCGGTGACTCGGATAACCGCATCCTCAAAGGAGCAGCACAACGGCTGCTCGAGGAGGACAGGAGGCGGTTGGAAAATGACATAAACACCTGGCAGTAGGAAGGAGGATTACAGGCCACTCGGCAGATAGATAGATTACTCAATATGTGAAAGACAAACAGAAACAGGGTTCACAAATACCAGACATACAGTGGAAGAAGTGGTCAGATCTTTTACTTCTCTATGCAATGCAGTAAAATAGCCAGGGAAAACCTGGAAAAGTCATGGAAATTTTAAATGGTCATTTCCAGGCCTGGAAAAGTCATGGAAAAAATGAAATCTTAACAGTTTTGGAAAAGTCATGGAAATGTGTTCTAATCACATGTTCATTTACGCTGAGTTTGAAATAATTAATATGTTTTTTAAAGGAAGACGCTCAAAATATCAGCCGGCGTACCTCTCCATACGGAAAATGTTCTAAATTGTTCATATTTTTACCGAGATTTCAGTTTGGTCATGGACATTTGGTTTAAAGTCCTGGAAAAGTCCTGGAAAAGTCCTGCAAATCCACTGGTCAACACGTGTAAGAACCCTGAACAGCAGCAGACAGCTTGCTGTGTAAAGAGCGGAGGAACGAGGAGTGAATGAAGTCGCCTTCCTTCTGTGTGTGTGGGGTTGAGAACAATGCGTTATGTATCATATTACGGTCGATGCATAAGCTGCATTTCAATCTTGTGGGAGGGAGGTGACGAATGGGTCGGAGAAATTAACATTTATTTAAGTAAAAACATTCAAGAAATGTCGAGGGGAAATCACTCGGTGGAACTGCTCTCAACTCAAAGGCTTATGAAACGTTCTTTACATTACATTATTATTACATCACATGTCATGTAGCAGACGCTTTTATACAGAGAGACTTACAAGAAGTGTATTTCAACCTAGAGTAGAAACTAAGAACAACAAGAATACAGAAAGTAACATTTCCTCAACATAGTCAAACTACTAAAGTACCACAATAAGATATTTAAGAGCCACGACATGTTGGCAATCACTGTTTTCTTCTTTAGAAATGTCCTACATAAAGTCATCCTCGGGTTTTTATGGAAACTCTTATGAAGGCAGTTCAGCTAAAAGTCTTTTATAAGTCATTTAAAAGAACAGTGTTGATAAGTAATGTCATTTCACATAGAAAAATGTTTTTGTAGATTATAAATGTATTCCGTTTTGTAATGTCGTGCTAATTGAATACAATGGGATTATGTAATAAAAGAAGAGAGGCTGGTGAATGAATGTAATAACGCAGTTGCAGCAGTTCAGTTGTGAGGCAGGCATCCTCCCGGACTTCTGCTCCGGGGCAGTTCCTTAATTCTGAGTCACGTGGCCTTTTCAACCACTTGGACAAACAATGGCTGGAGGACATCCTGCAAACAGTATCTAAAAACACGCCTGACCTTACAAGTTCAGCCGGTTCAGCCTAAAAGGCACGAGTCTCTCTCTGACGGATCGCGCCGGCAGGTGCTGCCGGCGAGGGGAAAAGAGACGAGCGGCACAAAGCCGGGCCGGGTCACCGGCGCCGAGCTGCAGCATCTGATAAGGAAGACAGGGGAACTTTGGTTACGAGCGGAGCAGGTCAAGCGACGCCCAGATGTCAAGCCGCCACGTCCATCAGGCAGTCAGGCGGGCTCGCGAGCCCAGAGGTCGGCGGCACGAGAGAAAGGGTGGCGTGCGCGTGAGAACTCAATTCAATTATCCATTCGAGGATACGGTGACGAAGGTTGCTCCAGGTCTATATCGCGTGGTGAATAATCACGTTCCAGGTATAGCTCGCTCTCTCGCGGCCAGAATTTGAGAGGGCCCGCTTTCCTCAGGTTCATGAAATCCATCTTGATAGGAGACCTCAGGGAGACCTGATGGCTGCAGCCACGAGTCACCTGACATCTGAGTTAGGAGCACCTGGCACGCCTCACGCAGCAGAACACCTGGGACTGAAGACACAGCTTTACTGACAACACATTAGCACTGCAGTGGAACTCCAATGGCACTTACCTATGGTACTACTATGGTATTACTAATAGTAATATTTATGATATTACTATGGTATTACTATGGTATTACTAATAGTGCTATTTATGATATTACTATGGTATTACTATGGTATTACTAATAGTGCTATTTATGATATTACTATGGTATTACTATGGTATTACTAATAGTAATATTTATGATATTACTATGGTATTACTAATAGTGCTATTTATGATATTACTATGGTATTACTATGGTATTACTAATAGTGCTATTTATGATATTACTATGGTATTACTATGGTATTACTAATAGTGCTATTTATGATATTACTATGGTATTACTATGGTATTACTAATAGTAATATTTATGATATTACTATGGTATTACTATGGTATTATTATGGTATTACTAATAGTGCTATTTATGATATTACTATGGTATTACTATGGTATTACTAATAGTAATATTTATGATATTACTCTGGTATTACTATGGTATTACTAATAGTAATATTTATGATATTACTATGGTATTACTATGGTATTATTATGGTATTACTCGTGGTATTACTAATAGTATTATTTATGGTATTACTATGGTATTACTAATAGTGCTATTTATGGTATTACTTATATTACTTCTCATGGTATTAATCATGGTATTACTTATGATAGTACTACTTATGGTATTGCTTATAGTATTGCTTATGGTATTACTACTTATGGTATCACTCATGGTATTACTTAAGATAGTATTACTTATGGTATTACTTATGGTAATACTATGGAATTACTATGGTATTACTTATGGTATTACTACGGTATTACTTATGGTATTACTATGGTATTACTAATAGTATTATGTATGATATTACTATGGTATTACTATGGTATTACTTATGGTATTACTACTTATGGTATCACTCATGGTATTACTTATGATAGTATTACTTATGGTATTGCTTATAGTATTGCTTATGGTATTACTACTTATGGTATCACTCATGGTATTACTTAAGATAGTATTACTTATGGTATTACTTATGGTAATACTCATGGTATCACTCATGGTAGTATTTATGGTATTTTTGTAGATTGCTTTCTTGAAGAAATGTTACTTTCTTGATTCTTGTTGTTGTGAGTTTGTATTCACTGTAAGAAGCCTTGAATAAAAGCCTCGGCTAAATGACATGTGGCGTAACATGCTTTGATATAACAGGCTGTGGTGGAAAGTAACCAATCATTGACTAAAGTGCTGTTTGGAGGTACTCCATGTATGTTGCTTTACACATCCACCCCGCTACATGTATTGGACAGTAACTTTCTAAATGACTAAAATACCACATTGTTGAAGAGGAAACAGGCTTGTGTGTGTCTTGAGGCCCCCTGTCACCTTTCAGGTAAACTGTTCACCCCTTTAACCTTTCATACTTTCCGTATCAGGTTCCTGCTGAGTCTGACCCATTTGCATCGCTGTATTGTCCACACACTGATAGATGATTATTGTTAATAGCAAACCAGGTAGAGGTGCTTCTCATCAGTCCCCTGAAACGTACCTATGGATTTAGAGGAATGCAATCTAAACTGTGGGTCTCTTGCCTTCATAAATTAAAATACAAACTCTCTGTTCCCCAAATAGAGAAGCGAACCGGGCTCGTGTCCTCCCCGAGAGGCAAGGTGACCGACATGCATCGGCCTCGGGTAACAAAGAGGTAAACGAGAGGGACGGGTGATTAGGAGGGTTGGTGTCCGTTGCTCCTGTTTCCTTCACATTTAGCGTCCTTGACTCAGGCGTAAAATACTACTGTTACTCTTTGTCTGTTTGGAGTGCTGCACTTACCTCAGACCCACGGCACAGGGCCCGGTGCTGCTTGCAGCAACGCAAGATGTTTATCCCCAACATGATCCTCGGCTCAACCTAATCTCCTGCACGAGACATTACCTCCTGACCTTTTCACTCCAACCTGGCATAATAATCTATTCCCTTTTGGCCAATTAGAGCTCTTAACTTCCAGACAAATTACCAAACCATTGAAACCACAATCTAGCTCTACACTGTCTGTCTATATATATATATATATATATATATATATATATATATATATATCAAGGTTCAAGGTTTTTTATTTGCCATCTGTGCCTAGACCAGCTGTCCAGACACATCGGAATTGTTTTTTCAGGGCTCTCCGAGTCAAGAGATACAA
Organism: Liparis tanakae; assembly: GCA_036178185.1. Lineage (NCBI taxonomy): Eukaryota > Metazoa > Chordata > Actinopteri > Perciformes > Liparidae > Liparis > Liparis tanakae. The sequence goes on along the minus strand of CM070106.1, from coordinate 160,852 downwards.
AACAAACACACTATAATAGTAACAATAATAATAATAGTAATAGAAATGTGAAAGATATATTTTAAAAAGCACTGTACAAAAGAGTGTGGTAAAGTGTGTGCAGTATTAACAGTATTAAGTACAGATTTTAACAGGTTATCAAATATATATATATATATATATATATATATATATATATTTTATTTTGTATTTTATATTTCACTTTGTATACTTCATGCAGTCACTTTCTTTCTTTCTTATATCTATATTTTATTGTGTTTAGTTTATTGGTGCTACTGTGTCAACAGATTTCCCCTTGGGGATTAATAAAGTATATTTCTATTCTTCTATTCTATTGCTGTTAAAGGATTGATAGTACTAAGAAGTGCCTCCTTCAGTCATTGGAAGGCTTCCTCGGGGACGGTGAGGCAGTGTGATGCTCCCTGACACCAACACAGCCTCACATGTTGTTGATTTATTGGGATCAGAAAGGAGCATCCAGATTCACATACTTTTATTCTAATCGGTTCTACAATTTCTGAACAACAGGTCTTGATACAACAAGTCAAGAAGAACGGCGAGTTGTGCTTTGCAGGTGTGTGTTCTCGTAAAACGTCTGCTTCAGTGCTCTGCCAAAATCCACAAGCTGACCTTCCTTAATCCTTTGTAGAGATATAGAAACTGGCAGACGTCCAAAACAAGTGAACTTAAAACAGAACGTAGTCTTAGTTCAACCATATTTTAGTGTCACCCTGGATTTATTGCAGATGAGAGTCATCTAAATGCTTGCAAGCATCTCTAGATTAAGAGTACACATACCAGGCCAAATGTTTGAGTTACATTTCAAATACACAAAGAAAAATAAGACTCTTGTGATTACAATATAGTTACGACTCATCAAGTTGGTCTTCGGCCTCTTAGCACCAGGGGCCATTAAACCCTGAGGGAGAGCAGTGGCTTCTTCTTTTTATTGTTTAAAACGTTATGTTTTTTATTTTATTAGACATAAAGAAGGCGGGGAAAAAACACATTCATTTTACAGGATTTTCTCACTACAAATCATAATAATCCGCAGGGTTTTCCACCAGACGGACAGGGATATGTTTCTGAGAATGAAGCGTGGTCTCAGTTCTCGTCATGAAAAACAGCAACAATTGTAAAGCCATGGTCTGTCGAGCACATTGCATTAGAGTGAATCACTCACTCTTCACAGTGCAGACAACACAGTGAAAACAACTCCCTCATTCACAGTAAAACAGAGGAAATCCTCAAGAGCCATTGGTTACAACCAACAAGTATATGAGCATAAATTAGACACATGCTGCAAGCACGAAATATTAAAATAGCTGCTCTTTGTTCATAATGAGTGTAATGATATGCTCCGTGTTTGGGGTTTACCCATCAATTTGGAGGAAAGAAAAGACTTCTTTGTTAAGGCATGTTGGTGCAGTGTACCAGCACGTCCACCAGAGGGCGAAGGAGAGCCACGAACTACTGAGACTCACTCCTTCAGAATCCTTTCTGCTTCATAGTACATGTCACAATAACAACAATAACAACAATATCCCGTGGAGCTTCTAGTAGAGCCACACTGGATAATTAAATCATCAGAGGATGCGTATTGGTCCCAATCCAACTCACATGTCATCATTAAAGTTGCCTCATCGGCTCAGATGCAAAACAGCAGCCTGGATGTTTTGCATCAGCTTAACATCAACAGTACAATAAAGGCATAAGGAGACACAGAATACTGTAAATGTTTTCTGATTATAACATTAAAAATCATAAAAATAACACAAAGTAGTGTCCCACAGTCAGGTTATAACGTGAGGTGGAGCCTTAGGGCTGCAGACTGGTCGGAGAGGTGAGGTCGGGACTGATTTCTGGAAACATTGTATCCCTGCAGGTCGAGGTGTGTTTGTTTTGTATACCTAAGCTCGGGTGGGGGGGAGTCAGTGGATGCGAGGCACTGGGTGCAGCAGGGTCATGTGCTCAGCGCCACCGAAAGGCAGACGGCAGGAGCAGTAGTGACGCACCACCTCTGGGATGCTGGCGAACACGCAGCTGCTCTGGTCCAGGGTGTAGCCGCTCTCTTTGGTCTGGGCAACAATGATGTGGACGCAGCCTTGGCTCGTCCTGCGTCACACAAAAGACACGGAAGGAGAGAAAATCATTATTTCGTCAAATAGGGTGATGACCTGTCAGATTTTTGCTATATATGAATCATTTGTTTGTTATCTTTCATGTTTATAATGAAACTTGATGTATTCCAGATGCTTTTTCATAGAGGCTCTTCCCTCATGAGGGAGTATCAGACTGCATTGTTCAGCTCTGCTCTGATTTGTCTCAACTTGAAAGCGGATTGACTCTAGTTCCTCTTAAAAAGGGAGATTATGACATCAACAACTTTCCTGTGGTGAGTTTACAACTGGACCAAATCCATCTGAGTCCTTTCATAGAGCACAGTATGTGATCCACATGTACAACCTCCACCCTTCAGGCACCACGGATGCACTTTCAGGCTGCACTCACTTGAGGGCGATGGAGTACTTGCTGCTGTCCGACTCGCTGTTCCTGACCAGGAAGCTGGCCTCTTTGCAGGACTGCAGCTGAAACTCCGCCTCCTGGCGAGTCACGCAGCCATGGTACCAGCTGAGGAAGAGGGTGAGAGAGAGAAGGGTTACATTTCCACCTGCTGCTTATCAGGTCTGGATCCTCATGTCACACACACCTGTTGAGCATGACTCTGACGTACCTCTGAGAGCTACGAACAATCCGGAGTGAGGCTGATATAACGCATAATCAGACACGTTCTGACATTCATAACTAATTAATTAATTAAAAAATAGTTTGAATATTGCAGTATTGAATATCTAAGAGTAACCGGGTCACCTCTCCTCCTCACCTCTGTTTTTCCAGGGGCAGGCAGGGGTCAACGCAGCAGGCCTCGGGGTCGGGGATGCTGCCGGGGTTGCAGGATGGCGACGGCGTCGTGGGAGAGGACCGCAGGATCTTCTGGGTCCAGCTTTTCTGCCTCAGGTGCTGATGCTGCGGCGGGGGCTGGGCCGGCGGGTGTTGGGGCTGCCTGGTGAGTGTGGGGTGAGGCGTCTCCTCTTTGGTTTGGCGCTCAGGGCTGTCGAACTGTGCTGGGGGGGAGAAGAGAGACGAGGGAAGACGTCAATTCATGCAAAGAAAAGAAGTGAGTTCAAACTTTGTGCCGAAACCTCCTGCAAATATCAAAATAAGAAGACATGATGAATCATGCAAGATGTGATTCGATATGCTGTTCTATGTCAGTCTATGCAGCATATGAAATATAAATGTGAGAGCAGGCCTTAGTTTGTGGTTTCAACAAAGATACCTCATATGGATCTGAGGTGGGGAAGTGGAAGGGTTATATAAGTTCAGCAACACTGTGGGGGGGGGGGGGGTCTTTTAGTTACTTTGAAAAGCGTTGCTATATAATTTATAAAAATAAAGAAACGATTAACTATCTAAAAGTGGCAGAAGCAAACTTTCCTTCTCAGAAAGCTGTGTGTGTGCGATCGAGATGGATGTGGTGTGAAGAGCGTTGGCTGTACCTGACAGAGTTCTGACGATATGCTCTTTCTTCCACTCCCAGGGCAGCTCGTACTCGGCGGAGGGTCGGGGGTCCAGCTCGGGCCGCATGCCCGCCGCCTGGTCCCCGTCGCCGCTGCCCTCGTACGGGACGTCGTATATCTGTAAGGGCGGGGGCGCGCTGTCCTCCACCGCTGCCTCGCCCGCCTCCGCCAGCACACACACCTTCAGCAGGTCTTTGGAGCCCCGACGTCTGATTTCTTGCAGGTAGAAAACAAGGGATTCAAGATTTAAACCTGTGCTGGAAAATGCTGGTGATTGTGTGCTCTGAATGTTCTTATTTGCTTTTATCGTTTGTTTTATCGTAATTTATAATGCATAGCTTTTAGGTTTTTCTTTTTCTTTTAATTATGTGTTGTAAAGCGTCTTTGAGCACCTGGAAAAGCGCTATATATATCAAATGTATTATTATTATTATTATTATTATTATTATTAAAATCAGTAAAGAACCACCACCCCTACATACAGGAATGTTGGTAATAAATTAATAAATGTGAAACTAGAATGGGCACTCGGTAGAGCGCATACCTTCGCATATCACAAGATTGAATTATGAACAATTTGGCACTAGTTTCACGCAAATCGGATGCCAATTAACCGAGAGATCGCAAATTTACGGTTTTCACCTTTTCGTGACCTTGACCTTGACCTTTGACCCAATCACTCCCAAAAACTAATCGATTGTTCCTTGGGTCATGACCAATCATCCCACCAAGTTTCATAAGAATCGGCTCAGTTTTGTCTGATTTAGACGAATAACTGACGGACGGACATATTCACAAACGCCGGCCAGAACATTACCTTCTGCATTTTCAATGCGAAGGTAATAAGTTGTAAATAAATAGATGTTTCAGGGGATTGAATCACTCACAACCTGGCTGCCCAGAAATCCTTCCTGCAAGGCTTATAACTGATCAATAACACATAGAAAAGTATTTATTCACTTGTGACTACTTTTAAAGTCTTTATAAAAGATCATTCAGGTCAGTAACCCAGGGATTCAGCTGCCTTGCTTATGAGTCACAGTGACATCAGACTCTTTCTCACTTCCTCGGTATGATTTAAGCCTCATAAATTGACTCAGTCACATCATCACATCCTCTGAAGAATTCTCTGAGGAGGCCTGGAAGTAGCACAGGCACTGATTGAACTGCAATACGCCATTTACATTCACAGCAGGCTATTGTTCAACCCTTGTAGTTCAAACAATGGCATGATGGAATGAAAGGTCGGGGGAGCATTTGATTGGCCGACAGGCCGCCAGTCTTCCTAGATGCTGGGAAGTTTTGATAAATGATCAGACAGCTCCATATAGGGGGTTACACCGAGAGGAGGCGGGGGGGGGGCACTGAGGGCCAACTTCCTTTTTAGAGAATAGTACCAGGAAACAGAGACAGGAAAGAGGAAGCAGGGGCAGGAAACTGCACCTATTGTCCGAAACGCAGCACAGTTGCCACGGCAACCCCGTGGGGTTTGTGCACTCGCAGCTCGGCCTGCAGAGACTAAACACGGTGGTCATTCACACAGGGGCGACGTGTGGACACGTCAGCTGTACAGTCTGGGATTCAGGGACTGAATGGAATACGGCGGTCCCAGTCGACAGCGAGAATGCGTGAGAGCACACCGATGACGACTATTATTATTATTATTACGGCGGTCTCACCGGTGATCATCTGCTGGGCGTCGTACGGCTCCATGTAGCCATCGTTCTCCCCGACCCTCTCGGCCTCCCTTTGCTCCCTGGTCTTCTGGGCATCAAAGGGATCTGCGTAATCCTCAAGGATGATCACCTGGATTAAAAAACGCGGGGAATTAGTAGGGCTACATTGTAGGGCTAAAAATGTGCCAGGCGTAAAAAAATAAGGAAAGTGTTATTCCCCAGCTTTTCAATTACTTCTGATGTTTCCAGCAGATACAACTGTAGAGAAGTTGACATGGATGGATAAAAGTAATAGATAAATGGTTGAATTTACAACCTCTGCCCCTCCAAGTGGTACTAATATCTAAACAAAGACAGTAGACCGTTCCAGAGGGAAGAAAATTGCATTTATATAATCGTGTTAAATATAATGCAGTTTAAAGTAGTGACGCAACTAGCTTATTACTAAGAAATGTATCATTTTGTATGTAAAATTAAATATACGCATTAGATTTGACCAAAGTCCCAAACCCAGAGATATTCAATACATCATGATATGATGCACAGAAAGACTTTGATTTGTTTGCATTTAATCAATTATTAAAATAGCTGCCAAATAAATGATGACCAACCGATCGATAAATGATCTCAGCTGTAGTTTAATGTGATGGTTGTTGTCGACATCAGACAGAAATAGAACCTAGTCAGCCAGAATGATACCTGTCATAAGATATAGCTGCACACTATACTTGAGTGTAGCGTATTACTACTCCACTTTGACGTGACCTTTTCCTCGAGGACACTCAGCCTGTACATTCTGGCAGGGGGACAATGGAAATCAGCCTTGTGGCTGTAATTGGGTGCTTTTAAATATTTTATTGTGTTCATCATTATCCCTGAAAAAAAAAAGTAAACTTGGTTTTAATCCCCCTCTCGTCACATTCATATCTGACTGGTCACCGCCTCTATTCCGCGACCCCGGTGCAGCCCCCCGGCTCGTCCTCTTATCAGCGCCATACAACGTCTTGTTTGCTTTACGAGCCACTGACCATGACGCAAAGGTGTAAAGTGAAGTCGTCTCCCTCCAACCACTTCCAGTCGAGTTGCCGAGACAAAGAGACGTGGGCATTAGTTAGTGTTTGAATAACGCAGCAGATCGAAACTCAGATGGTTGTTCAGACTAACCCAGAGACATACAGCAGCATGTTACACATTCACCTCTTGTGGAATAATATCACATTCATTCATAAAACTGTCTATATATATATTATAATTTTTATTTTGTATTTTTTTATTTTACATTGCTGTATTTACATATATGTTGTATATATACATATATATTTTATTTTATTTTGTATTTCACTTTGTATACTATACTTTATGCACAGTCACTTTCTTTCTTATATTCATATTTTATTGTGTTTAGTTTATTGGTGCTACTGTGTCAACAAATTTCCCCTTGGGGATTAATAAAGTATATTTCTATTCTATTCTATTCTATTCTAAAAAGGAACACAAGACACAACAATAAACCTGGCGACTGCACTGGAGATCAAAAACGGGGATTTTACTCCCTTCCTGAAATATAAAACTCCCATTTTAGTCTTTCTCTCTTTTGTGTGTCTTTTTCATCACCCCTTCTCCACTATCACAAACCCTGACTTCACTATCTTTCTCCTTTTTTTGTGTCAAAGCCGAGCTGGAGGGGACTCGGGTTAGCGCCTTTGTGTCAAATAACACAATGCTTTTTACAACATGATAGCCTTCTTCACCAGGGGGGCTGAATCCAGTGAAAGAGGGGGATGAGGTGGCGGAAGGAGGGGTGAGAGAAGAGGGGAAACTGGGCCAGATTACATACAGGAAGGTAAGGCCTCATGTCCGACCACAGCTTTGTATCCAAGGCGAGGTCGGCGGGTGTAAAGGCGAAGGGTGAAGAGGAAGAGAAAGAGAGATAGAAAGACGGACTGGGAGGAGTGGACACAATAGTGGAGACAAAGGGGAGGGAGAAACTGAAACAATAATATCAATTTCCACAGCTTGGACTGGATCAGTGCTTTGTTATAGTCAACAACAGTATTGATGACACCATGCTCAGAGAATGCTGCCGCAGATTATGCATGAATTAATAAATGTAAGTATGCAAACATCAGAAATCAGTCAGTGTTGGTTTAATTAAGTAAAAGTAGTAATACCACACTGTAAACGTATTAGAAGTCAAATTATAAGTTGTGGAGCCATAAAAAATTATTACTGCCATTGTTAGCGTGTCATTATATTAGATAATGAGATGATTATCAATCGTGGAAGAAATAATAATATTGTTTAGTGAAAAAAAAGTAGCAAGACCACAATATAAAAATACTTAGATAACAGGTAAAAGTATACTTATTATGCAGAGTGGCGCATATAGATTATAAGGGCTGCTGATCACTAATGTTGCTGCATGCTGCTGAATGTGTAAATAATTATAATGACTCCATACTGCCGGGCAGCTTCATTTTACACCTCATATATTGGTTAATAAATATATTATATGTGGTCATAACAATCCCAAACTATAAAGTAACCAATAAGTAGAACGGTGGATTAGAAGTAATATAAGTATATCAGGTAAAGCAGGGAATGGAAACAATAAAATACAAGTAGCTTGTACTAAAGGACCTATTGAGTCAAAGTACTGATGTATTAACATGTCACAGAGAAAGCTAATTTTGTATTAGTGCTATGATTGCTGGAGTAAGCCGTAATATTATATCATGTGCACTAATCATGTAACATGTTAATCCTAAATAGTTTTCAGATAAATTAAGACAATACAATGTGTCCTTCTGAAATATAATGTGAATATATAAAATGGAAATATGCATCATTGCACTGCAGTGCAATAGCCTAGAAAATAAGCTTGTGGGGAAACAAATTGTACATTTATTTAGTTTCCTGCAAAATGACGGTCCGCTGTGATATCAACAACAAAACTCAAGTCTCAGATTATGGGATGCGTCGGCCCACTCACCGTCTCGGTCTTGCACTGGCCTGGTTTCTCTGCTTCGGGTACCACTTGATTGGTGATGGTGGCGCTGTTGAAGTTGGGGCTTTTGTCCTGTTTGTCCACTCGGATCAGCCGGCTGATGAACGCGTTGGCGGATGGAGAGCTTTTCGGGGGTCGGGGCTGCTCCTCAAACACCGGCAGCGCTTTGGCGTTCTTGCGACTTTTCCCAGACAGGAGGTTCTCCCAAACTGTGCCATCTTTCGGGGAGATGGCACCACTTCTACTCAACTCTGTGGCGGAGTTCTTCCGGTTTCTTCCGGACAGGAGAGACCCCACTCCGCCCGCGGTGTCCCCAGAGGAGTTCTTCCGATGGCCCGTTTTGGAGCCCGATGTTTTGGTACCGATGCTGGCTACCAGCCCGGCTTTATTGGCTCGAGGTTGTGAGCCCGATTCGGAGGCTGAGCGGATCCTGTCGGCACCATTCTTCAGGTTGATGGGGAACTCCTTGAACCACTTTGCCATGGTGACTCGGTTGGAAACCAGTACACCTCTCTGCCTGCTGCGACGCCTCTCAGCGCCATACACCACAGGGCGCCGGAGACGCACCTTTACAAATCACAGCCTCTCCAACAAAAGGCTTCCGTTGCTTTATTCTGTGTGTCGACGAAAGGATCTCCACACTTCCGTTTAAGGCATGTCATAAATGCGTTCAAAAGCCAATGGTTATATTCTTAAACCCATTCAACAAAAAAAGTTTGGAAGTAATCAGGTTGCATGCTTATTTGGCTAAACAAAGAATCAAATACCCCATTTGTGGATGTCCTACACCTGTTTCTTCTTCTGCAGAGAAATAGTTCATTCCCGTTGAAAGGAAAGATGACTTCGGAGTGGGAACTCCCGAAGGAAAGAAAAGTTTTTTCTTGCTTCTGATGTGTGGTCTCGTTCCCAGAGTGGCTTGTCTGGCCTTTCACAACCTACTTCTTCTGTCGCAATGGGGCTCCTGACTGCGCAGGAGTATAGAGGGGAGGGGTATCTGAAGTTAAGAGGGGCGGCAGGACAGGATGGGCGGTGATCAACTTTGAACGAGAAAAACCTTTTGGGTAGGCTATACCTAAAACCTAATCCACCGAGGATATCGACCTTCCTTATTAGTTGGCTTTATGATTAATGTAGCTTCTACTGTTTGAACTACAATTGTACACATGTATACATAATAATAATAATAATCACATACAATTTATATAGCGCTTTTCAAGGTACTCAAAGACGCTTTACAACACATAATTTAAGAAAATCCTAAAAGCTATGCATAATAAATTACGATAAAACCAACGATCAAAGCAAATAAGAACGTACAGAGCACACAATCACACATTAAAAGCAGTTTTGAATGGCTGTTATTTAAGTGTTAAGTATAAATACAACTATATATATATATATATATATATATATATATATATATTGGTTTTTTTAAATGTTGGTATTTCAATACATTTGATTAGGCTCGGATATTTTAAACATCTGTACATAGAAGCTTACTAGCTTAATGCTGGATGTTAATTACATATAATAATAATACCCCTCCGTGTTGTGTTTAATTGGCTGTCTAATTAATGTCCATTCCTACTTTAATTCGGGTATCGTTGGGAAATGGTCTGTTCTGAGCTGCTCCACATATACCAGTGAAAGGTATGACACCTATTCTACTCAATTAGAATAATGCTGCTGACGAAAGTAATACAGATAGTTGTTTTAATAAATAACGATTTCATAGTATATACTAAACAACATAATCCGTATTTTAATCTTTATATTGCGTAATGCCTTTTATTCGGACGAAGCGGACACATGGACTCCCCCGTGTTCGCGGTGAGATGTAACCTTCCGTGGTGCGCGAGACTGCTGCCTGTCCCTCTTTGTCCGGTGCGACAGTAGGCCATGATAATTATGGCAAAAATTTGCGTTTTTGAATGAATTATAGTTGAATGGTGGATCAACAAGCATACACCGTGTGAGGACTGGTTTCTGGCAATGACACACCAGAGAGTTTCAATTTAAAGGACAGCCCAGCAACGGAGAAAGGGTACAGTTTGCTTCAAGAAGCCTGCAAGATGGCTAGCTATCTTCAGTGGCATGCTAACGTTAGCTAGCGAGCTAATGTTAGCATATAGTAAACAACAGTTGTCAAAACATGATAAATTGCTTTATCTTATGAATGATGTGATACGTGGAATCGAGCGCACCATTTTGTCCACATATGACTGCAGCGAGGCCAACCACAGTTTCGGATGCATGTCCCGCTGTTGCCGCTCCGTGTTTAAAGCTCAGCGCTGCTAGCGAGCCGCACATTGAGGAACGTGGCTAGCTGGCGAGCCGCGGCGGAGGCTAGCTGCTGCACTTCTCCGCTGCACATCTGTGAGTGATCATCGAGAGGGCGGTGGGGGAGCTCTGGAACCTCTCGCGCTGGCGGCCGAGCCGAGCGAGCGAGCCGTTTCACCGGAGCCGGTTAGCGACGGGGCGAACTGGCGCTAAATCACGCGACGCGGCGGAGCCTCACCTGACGAGTATTAGGGGACCAGATCCCGGCGTGACGGACACCGTGGCGTGCGGCGGGCAGACGCAGAGGAGTTTGCAGACGGCGTTATAATCTCTAAGATACGTGGTGCTAACTGCTGTGAGGATACCCTTCTTAACGGGGTTGACATGACCTGAAGGCTGATTCCACCTACTTTGGGCTTCTAGCCTTCAAGACGGCGTTCTTTTTGTAACTTTATTTTTTCTTGCACATGAACGGTGATATGCCATTTCACCGACAGTCATATTAGCTAATGGCTGCCGAATCGGGGAGACTACTGGCGGGACAAGGAAAACGAAACAAAGGTAGGAATACATTTCACCCATCTCCCAAATCAGACCGGAATCACACATTACGGGGGCTGCACGGGGGCTGCACTGGGGCTGCACGGGGGCTGCACGGGGGCTGCACGGGGGCTGCACGGGGGCTGCACTGGGGCTGCACGGGGGCTGCACGGGGGCTGCACGGGGGCTGCACGGGGGCTGCACTGGGGCTGCACGGGGGCTGCACGGGGGCTGCACAGCACTGCACAGGGCTGTGAGAAGAGCCCTCCCCATGTGTAAACTTCACGGCTGTTTCTCACAGAGTGGATCTGTGAACAGAGTTCATGTCTATCTTGCTATACATGTGCCTTCAACCTTCCTCGTTCTCATGTCCTCGTCTTTCCCTGTCTCCCTCATTGACCTCTTCTGCCTCTGCGGCCAATTTCCCTCTCACCAGGGTCATGTGGTCTGCCTGGGTCATTTGCGATGCACAGCTTCATAACCTTGGTGATGGTAGCGCCTGGATGTTCAGCATCTTGTCCTCATGCCGGTCTCTGTCCCGTCATTGAGTCCATCTCCACTGTTGGACTGGAAAAGGAGGCCCTAGGTCTAACGCTGCTCCGCTCGGTCACTAAGGGGTATTGGCCAATCCGAATGTGATAGGGCGCTTGATTGGCGGTGGACCAATAGCATGAGACACAGAATCCTATTTTTGTCATAACTAATAATCCATTTCTCCCTTTCCACCCCATCCCTCCATATTTCAATCTTTCAGCTTCACAGATGAAGAGCCCGGAGAAAAAGAAGGCGAGGAAATCCACCAACCAGGTAATAGTTGTTTTTGGCAATCTAATTCCATTGCTACATAAATATAAAAAGTGGACTGCGAAGTGATCGAGGCAACAACAAAAAAGTCATATTCTGTATTTTTGTTCTCCTTTTTGTTTTAGGCGGCGGGATTCTCCCACCTCACCGAGTTTGCACCGCCTCCCACCCCCATGGTGGACCACCTGGTCGCCTCCAACCCCTTCGACGATGACTTCGGGCCCCCATCCCGACCTACTGGAACAGGTGGGCCAAGTAGTGCGCCATTTCTTCCCAACCCGGGTGGAGGAGGTGGGTATGTCCCTGGGGGCCGAATGGGCGTAGGCATGGGCTTCATGGGAGGCCCAGCAGGACCAGGGGGCGGCCAACCCGGACGGAGGCCACCGTTCGGACCTCCATCGAACGCCGGTCCTCACCACCAGCTCGGCTTTGGAGGAATGCCTGGCTTTGGCGCTGGCGGAGGGGGCGGCGGTGGGGGAGGTGGAGGGGGTGGATTCCCCCCCGGTGGCCCGTCTCAGTTTAACATGCCCCCAAACTTTAGCCCACCCATGCACCCCGGGCCAGGATTCAATCCCATGTTGTCTCCAGGGGCTATGGGAGGCCCTGGGGGAGGGGGGCCACCACACCCTCGGTTTGGCATGCCTCCACAGCAGCAACACGGACAGGGTGGACACCCATTCAATAGCCCGCCGTTACCTGGTGGCGGAGGTCCCAGAGGGCCCCCACATGGCCCCATGCCTCCCATGGGAGGAGGCATGGGTCCTGGGATGAACATGATGGGTGGCATGGGCGGTGGTCCCGGAGGCAACATGGTGGGTGGGTTACCCGGCATGCCACCTCAAGGACAGTTCCCTCCCTCACAGGACGGGCCTTACCCTGGCCCCAGTCCCCCGGGGCCGGGCAGCGAGGAGGTAAAGAACTTTGGTGGAGGAGGGCCTCCGTCAGGGCCGCAGCAGCAACAACAACAACAACAACAACAGCAGCAGCAGCAGCAGCAACAGCAGCAGCAACAACAACAGCAGCAGCAGCAACAGCAACAACAGCAGCAACAACAACAACAGCAGCAACAGCAACAACAACAACAACAACAACAACAGCAGCAGCAGCAGCAGCAGCAGCAACAACAGCAGCAGCAGCAGCTTGGCCTAAACCCTAACGGCCCTTCTCCTAATAATGCCCCTCCTGGCCCTCCTTCAAACTCTGGTCCCCCGCAGCCAGGAGGCGGCTTCCCCGGCCACCCGGACGTCCAGCAGCCCAATTCCAATCCACCGGGTCAGCCTCCCTCAGCGCCGCCGCAGCCTAATCCCAACTCTTCTCCCACCGGTCCCCTGAATGGATCCGGCCAGCCACAGCATCCGCCGGCCGGTCAGCTACAACAACCCTCCAGCAACGCAAACACGCCCAACTCCAACAGCTCAAGCCAGCAGCAGCAATCCACCCCACCAAACTCCGGCCCTGGCTCCACGCCGTACAACCAGCAGAACAACACTCCCGGTTCCGGTGGTCCCATGGCCAATGCGGCCCCCAACTCGGGTCAGAACAGCATGACCAACAACAACGGAGGCAACGCTCCCGGCAGCAACCCCAACCCCCCCTCCAACTCCACTTCCACCCCGAACACCCAGTCTCCCCTGGGCCCCGGTCCCGCGGCCCCCTCGACCGGGCATGGCACCGGCCCCGGGAAACTGGGCGGCCCCGGGATGGTGTTCCCGTGCGGCCTCTGCATGGCGGAGGTGCACGACGATCAGGACGCCATCCTGTGCGAGGCGTCGTGCCAGCGCTGGTTCCACCGCGACTGCACGGGCCTGACCGAGCCGGCGTACGGGCTGCTGACCCGGGAGAGCGCCGCCGTGTGGGCCTGCGACTTCTGCATCAAGACCAAGGACATCCAGGCCGTGTTTGTGCGCCAGGGATTAGGCCAGCTGGTGGCGGCCAACGAGAGTTGAGGAGCGGATGACGACGGAGAAGCGTGGAGCAGCGGCGGGACAAACGGAGGCCGTCTCGGCTGAGCGAGTTGGGTCGCGTCGGCTACTCGCCCAACTTTCTCTGGACTAGCCCTTTACTTGTTCACCGCGCAGAGAAACACTCATTGACATTCATGCTTGTATGCAGCACTTTGAGTGACTCTTGGTCAATTATTTCCCCCCCCCCCCCCCCCCCCCCTGAAACGAGTCAAAAACCCGATGAATGTTAATCTACACAGTCCTTCAGACTTCTAGCCTGCCAACCAGCAAAGCACTGACACCAACACACTACCTCACACACTCGGTGACTGATTGGCACGGACACGCCCGCGAAGGCCGGCTCGGCCCGCCGGCGCCGCGCGAGCAGGAAGACGTTTCAAAACCGCGCGATGTTGAAAAATGTCCCCAGTGTGTATCGAGACCATGACTTCAATCATCAGTGTTATTCTACATTTCTCTTGGCTTTAAATTAAAATGTACGTAATTATAAAAAAAAAAAAACTTTAACAAATGGAGGGGAAAAAAATGTAGAGTGAATGGAAATCTAAAAGGGATTTGGGTTTCATTCATGAATTGATTCAAAGCTTTATTGGCCATCAGAATGCTTCATTTGATCACATTGTCTTTTTACTGCATTTGAAAGAAAATCGAAAAACTACATTATTATATTGCAGCGCTAAGTTGTATGTGTTATGTGAAACAAAAGTAACGGGATAGGGGGGTACATATTTTTTCAATTCCACAACACACACATACAACACTTTGACTACGTACATCTGTCATTTGACACCCAGTGCTGATTAATCCAAAGGAGTCTCGGCCGACATTTAATCCACTTCAAACCCAAATTGTAAATATTAGGACAAAACAATTGTCTGGAACTTCCATCGCTTGTGTCCACGCCACAGAGTTGACCAATGAGCAGAAGACAAAGTTAAACATATGTGTCTTGGTTGTATACAGTATGATGTTTTGGCTTTTATACCGTACATTTGAGTCAACCATTTATTTTGATCTCTGCAGTACACATGAATTGTGAAGTCAGTGCTTTTGGACGGAGTTGGCAAAGAAAGTAGTGACATCGCGTCATCAGATTTGCATAGTCCTTTAAAAAATAAAGACAAAAAGAAGAAGACAAAATATGAGTCTGGGAGGGGGGTGCATGGGAACCAAACTGTCTGATCGGTTAATGTTTATATTCTGGCCTCTGCGCTGCAACAGGCCTTGAAGTAGACCAAATAACTTAAGAGCGAACAATATCCATTTTTCACATTTCTGTCACGGTATAAGGTGTTTATAACTACTCTTCCCTCCTTCTCTCTTTACTTTTCTTTATTCAATGTCCAAGTTGCCTTTAATTTTCTTGCTCTCGGCTGTTCCTTTTGATTTTGTATTGGTATCTGTGCTGTGCTCTTGCTCTGCTCTGGCGCCTCCTGGTGGAACCTGGTGGAACCTGGTGGAACCTGGAGGAACCAGTGAGTCCCACACCAGGTGGGGGGGAAAGGTACTGAACTCTGAAGTAAAGACAGAATTTTTTTGTATTCGTCCATGTCTGTTTTTATTCACTTTTTTATTTTTTTGCTTATTGTTGTATTAAAATGAGGGTTGAAAAACCCAACAGTTAACAATGTAATTTATTTGTTCGTAAGCTCAGTTACGACTACATATCATTTGAATGAACTATTTAGCTAAAATCTCGATGAGGTCATCAACAGAGATTAACTTTAAGCTTAGAAAAGTAGGTCAAACTTAATGTTATGGGTCTGTACATTTTTAATGTCTTATTCATTTCTGAAAAGAATAATACGTTAGAGACTAATTAAAGGTAACATTGATACACTACACACTAACTCCAATACAAATGATGAAATATAATGAACTAGAGAATTATATTTAGGCAACAGCCTCAAGATGCACTAATATAGACAATCTGTCAAGAAGCAAACAATTCCATGCGTAGTGAATATTAATGATTATCATAATTTCATTTGTTCTTAAATGGAGCTTTTCTCTGTTATTTCTGGAACCTCAACATGTTATTATGAGACAATTTTGATATTTTAAATGATTGTGTATTATGGTCTTGACAAAGAGTTTGAAATATACCCTTCAAATGCAAATGATACAGTATGAATTATGTAGGCAA
Organism: Liparis tanakae; assembly: GCA_036178185.1. Classification (NCBI taxonomy): domain Eukaryota; kingdom Metazoa; phylum Chordata; class Actinopteri; order Perciformes; family Liparidae; genus Liparis; species Liparis tanakae. The sequence continues at coordinate 144,854 of CM070106.1, read as the reverse complement.
CCCTTTATGCAGATGAAGGAAGATGGTTCATCAGGTTATAAGCACCAAGAAAATGTTCCCCTCCAGGAAAATATGCTCAAAATATATAGGAGCAATTTTTCCTGCCCACATTAGTGTCGCCTCGGCAGTGATCCGTTTGTCTCCTGAACTCCATTGAAATGATATATATATGTACTTATCGTGCGTGTGTGTGCGTGTGCGTGTGCGTGCGTGTGTGTGTGTGTGTGTGTGCGTCTGCGCATAAAGATGAAACTGAGCCCACAGCAGGCCCCGCCTCCTCGGGGAGCCGCCCACCAATGAAGTCGGTCCTGAGGCGGGACGATGGAAATCCGATGTGCTGGCAACAGGTTGCACTGGTAGCGGAGTGTGTGTGTGTGAGGGGGGGGGGGCGTTTCCCGGTGTCCTCAGTTCATTGAGGAACATCTTCTCATCCCACCAGCGCCGCACAGCCGCTGAACCCGGAGCGCGAGGAACACCGTGAGGGATCCGCCTCGTCTTTACAGGTGCGCTCGGTGTTTCATTACAGCTGCCGACTGTTTACTGAACTCTTACTCCAGTGGGACGAGGTGCTGGGCAACGCGCGTTATTACCGAGAGCCCCCGGTGTGCTGAGCGGGCATTTGTTATGACGTTTGGATAAGCGGAGATGGACACCTGTGGCTTGGTGATTGGATTGAAACACTACACGCACGCACGCACACACTCACACGCACACACTTGCACACCTCCCTTGGCTTCTCCTGCTCAGGATAATGCCCGAGCGTCGTGCTGTGGAAGCGCTGGTCGCCGCTGCCTGTAAGTGGATCTGACCGCGCGGCGCAAAGAGGATATGAGAGGTCACATGGAGCAGGTACAGGCTGCACACAGGGCGCGAGGGGGAGGCAGGTGCGTCGCTTGTTTACCCTCGTCGCTCGGCTCGTGGTCCCATGGCGCGCGTAAACAACCCTGCGGTTTCGACGCGCACCGATACTGACTGACCGGACGGGTGGGTGTGACGCAATTAGCCCGGGAGCAGACGCTCCTGCTGGTTTCTCGCAAGTGAAGTGCCTCGTTGAAGTGCATTGTTCAAGTGATTATGTATCCGATTGTCAGTCAAGCTGTTTTAAATAACCTCACGCCATGCCAAGAAAAGGGCAAAGCAGCTTTTTCATGTTTGATATTTCGAGTAAAGTAAGATTCACCTCACCATAGTCCCTGATTGTGTTAGTGCAATGCAACTCCCTCATCCTTTTCGGTTCTATTGAAATAACTTGCTTTCAGAAATATAGTCCTGTCCTTAAAAATGGGTGCCTAGGGGCAACGTCACGCGCCCTTTGAGGTGTTGTGTCTTTCTTTGAATGAGGGACCATTTCTTCTTTTGTTACCATATGGTGATATGTTCACACTGGAATTGTTTTACAAAGTTATGTTCAATCTAAATAGTTGTGTCCCTAATTAAATACATATACTTTATAGCAAACATGATTTCATAAATAAGGTTTATTTGTGTTGCACGTGCACAGTATATATAGTTAATATAGAACATCAATGTTATTTTTTTACATAATATATATATATATATATATATATATATATATATATATATATATATATATATATTAGATTTAGATTTGTTTTATTTAAGATACATATTTCTCATGGTTTACAACTAATTATTATTTCCATGATGAATCGATCCATTAATAGTGTATAACAATGTCACAACATATTGAACATCTCTAGAATCCTAAAGACATAATAAGGAAGGTGAGACTTTTTATTTATTTATTTACATTTAGAGTTTTCTTGGCTTGGAGGAATGGCTTCAACATTCGGATCTATTTTCCGACTTGTTTCCGAATGTCCTCTCTGTTTATTGATGAATCTACTGATCTCATGATTAACATGATCACATTGATTTCAACCGAATCAAACGGCCTCAGCATCAAAGTTGTCTTCCGGCTCGCATACCGAAGGACAAGAGACACCGTGGGCAGAGGAACAGGAACCGAGGAAAAAGAGCTGGGTGAGCAGAGGGGGGAGAGTGAAGGCGATCAGGCCCGTTCGGTGGCATTCCTGTCTCTGTTGACAAAGCATTCCTCGTGACAAGGAAGGAGCACGAGATGAGGCTCACCTGTTGTCCCGAGCAGCGCTCGGCTACTGCTCGGGACAACAGGTGAGCCTCAACATCTGTATTTACACTAACAACATGTTTGCATCTGGAATCAGTGTGACCAGTGACCAGTGATCATCTGTGTGACCAGCTCAGTGACCAGTGATCATCTATGTGACTAGTGATCATATATGTGACTAGTGATCATCTGTGTGACTAGTGATCATATATGTGACTAGTGATCATCTGTGTGACTAGTGATCATATATGTGACTAGTGATCATCTGTGTGACTAGTGATCATATATGTGACTAGTGATCATCTATGTGACTAGTGATCATATATGTGACTAGTGATCATCTGTGTGACTAGTGATCATATATGTGACTAGTGATCATCTGTGTGACTAGTGATCATATATGTGACTAGTGATCATCTGTGTGACTAGTGATCATATATGTGACTAGTGATCATCTGTGTGAATAGTGATCATATATGTGACTAGTGATCATATATGTGACTAGTGATCATCTGTGTGACTAGTGATCATATATGTGACTAGTGATCATATATGTGACTAGTAATCATCTATGTGACTAGTGATCATCTGTGTGACTAGTGATCATATATGTGACTAGTGATCATCTGTGTGACTAGTGATCATATATGTGACTAGTGATCATATATGTGACTAGTGATCATCTATGTGACTAGTGATCATCTGTGTGACTAGTGATCATATATGTGACTAGTGATCATCTGTGTGACTAGTGATCATATATGTGACTAGTGATCATCTGTGTGACTAGTGATCATATATGTGACTAGTGATCATATATGTGACTACTGATCATCTATGTGACTAGTGATCATCTGTGTGACTAGTGATCATATATGTGACTAGTGATCATCTATGTGACTAGTGATCATATATGTGACTAGTGATCATCTGTGTGACTAGTGATCATATATGTGACTAGTGATCATCTGTGTGACTAGTGATCATCTGTGTGACTAGTGATCATCTGTGTGACTAGTGATCATATATGTGACTAGTGATCATCTATGTGACTAGTGATCATCTGTGTGACTTGTGATCATATATGTGACTAGTGATCATCTATGTGACTAGTGATCATATATGTGATTAGTGATCATATATGTGACTAGTGATCATCTGTGTGACTAGTGATCATCTATGTGACTAGTGATCATCTATGTGACTAGTGATCATCTGTGTGACTAGTGATCATATATGTGACTAGTGATCATCTGTGTGACTAGTGATCATCTGTGTGACTAGTGATCATCTATGTGACAAGTGATCATATATGTGACTAGTGATCATATGTGTGACTAGTGATCATATATGTGACTAGTGATCATATATGTGACTAGTGATCATCTGTGTGACTAGTGATCATCTATGTGACTAGTGATCATCTGTGTGACTAGTGATCATCTGTGTGACTAGTGATCATATATGTGACTAGTGATCATATATGTGACTAGTGATCATCTGTGTGACTAGTGATCATATATGTGACTAGTGATCATCTGTGTGACTAGTGATCATCTGTGTGACTAGTGATCATATATGTGACTAGTGATCATATATGTGACTAGTGATCATCTGTGTGACTAGTGATCATATATGTGACTAGTGATCATATATGTGACTAGTGATCATCTGTGTGACCAGCTCAGTGACCAGTGATCATCTATGTGACTAGTGATCATATATGTGACTATATATGTGACTAGTGATTATCTATGTGACTAGTGATCATATATGTGACTAGTGATCATATATGTGACTAGTGATCATCTGTGTGACCAGCTCAGTGACCAGTGATCATCTATGTGACTAGTGATCATATATGTGACTAGTGATCATATATGTGACTAGTGATTATCTATGTGACTAGTGATCATATATGTGACTAGTGATCATATATGTGACTAGTGATCATCTGTGTGACTAGTGATCATCTGTGTGACTAGTGATCATATGTGTGACTAGTGATCATATATGTGACTAGTGATCATATATGTGACTAGTGATCATCTGTGTGACTAGTGATCATCTGTGTGACTAGTGATCATATATGTGACTAGTGATCATATATGTGACTAGTGATCATCTGTGTGACTAGTGATCATATATGTGACTAGTGATCATATATGTGACTAGTGATCATCTGTGTGACTAGTGATCATCTGTGTGACTAGTGATCATATATGTGACTAGTGATCATATATGTGACTAGTGATCATCTGTGTGACTAGTGATCATATATGTGACTAGTGATCATATATGTGACTAGTGATCACCTGTGTGACTAGTGATTATCTATGTGACTAGTGATCATATATGTGACTAGTGATCATATGTGTGACTAGTGATCATCTGTGTGACTAGTGATTATCTATGTGACTAGTGATCATATATGTGACTAGTGATCATCTGTGTGACCAGCTCAGTGACCAGTGATCATCTATGTGACTAGTGATCATATGTGTGACTAGTGATCATCTGTGTGACTAGTGATTATCTATGTGACTAGTGATCATATATGTGACTAGTGATCATATATGTGACTAGTGATCATCTGTGTGACTAGTGATCATATATGTGACTAGTGATCATATATGTGACTAGTGATCACCTGTGTGACTAGTGATTATCTATGTGACTAGTGATCATATATGTGACTAGTGATCATATGTGTGACTAGTGATCATCTGTGTGACTAGTGATTA